>PVJO010024338.1:0-24570 GCA_004026905.1 Hystrix cristata | reverse complement strand
CCTATAATTCCAGCACTAGGGGAGACTGAGGCAGGAGAATCACCAAATTTGAATCCAGTCAAACTCGAGTCCCACTTAAGTAATGCAGACTCTGTCTCAAGATTTAAAAACAACAACAACAACAACCAAAAAAAAAAAAACAGAAAAAGAGCTCAGGTATAGCTCAGTGGTAAAGTGCCCCAGGGTTCGAGCCGCAGTACCAAAAAAATTTTAAAAAGAGGCTACTAAACCCGAGTTCACTGGAATTGCTGTTTTACACAGTAACCTCATGCTTAAAATATAATAAAATGTTACTATAACAGAAGGAAACTCACTAAATACTTGATTTTCGAAAAATATTCTGATCAGACGTTCGAACTAACCATGTCTATTCATGTGTTCAAATCCATCTTTTTAAAGTGTTTATATTATAGATTCCTCCATACAGGTTTTCAACACTTGCCAAATTTATACCTAAGTATTTTATCTTCTCTCTCACTCTGTAAAAAAGGTTTTCAACTACCACATTTTATAAATACTACTTTTATCTCTTATTCTCTAAATTTTTTGGGGTACAAAATCATATCACCTGCAGTTTTGCTTTTACTTTTCGAGGTATTTTGTCTGCTCTGACTCACCCAAGTGCACTGCTTGTAACCTCCCACATTATGGGTTTGTTGGTTTGTTTCCTGATGTTTCTGAGACAGGGTCTCACTAAGTAGTCCCAAATGGCCTTGAACTTGCAATCCCACTGCCTCAGCCTCCCAGTGCTGGGACTGCAGGAATGTGCCCCCACAACCTCCTTCAGCATGCCAAATAGCAGTAGAGACAAGTGTGCATCTTTCACTCACTCCGGGCCTTAATGAGAATCCATCCTGTGATTCCCCTTAAGTAAGATGCAGGCATCAGGACTGAGATAAATATATTCGATTATGTTGGAGAAACTGCCAACCCTGCCTATTCTGTCAAGACTTGTTTTAGTGGGAACGGGCATTGAATGCTGTCACTATGCAGCTATGGAAATAACAGTCCAGCTGCTTGGCTGGGTGCTAGGTGGAAATAACCACCTTGCCACTAGTGAGTCTCTTAGCAGCCATCTCAGTTATCACACTGGCCGTGGTGCTGCCACAGTACTTGTGTCCAGGTAAGCCTTACACAGCAGCCCGAGGCTCTGTCACACCTGTGACAGTTACCTCACTCCAGCTCAGCACGGTGGCACTGTACCATCTCAGGTCACCACAAGAAAGAAGGGAAATCAGACTGAGAGAGGCAAAGAAAAAGAATATTCACAGGACATCTGTTTCAGTCCACTGTTACATTTTTATTATCATTGTTCATATTGTGCCTAATTTATAAATTAAAACTTTATCACAGGAAAAAAAAAAACAATAGTATATATAGCATTTGGTACTATTTGCTGGAGACCTCGGCATGGAGCCGTGTACCCGTGAGCCAGGAAGCACCACCAAGCCTTAGTGACCAGAACCACTACTTACTTACTCACCTGGGCTCGAGTGAGTCCGTGCTCACGTGACTGATTAAATGACTTAGGCTCAATCTCCAATCCCCTCTCCTACAGGCTGATGCCACACCCTAAACCTCTAAAAACATCTCTATCCTGCATCATCATCATCAGCCCTCATCCTGAAGCCAGCGAGGGGCCCAGCTAGGAGTCACCCTATTAGCATAACGGCAGTGACAGCGCAATGCTCCAAAGAGTTTGTTAATAGCAAAAGTACTGTGTACCTATTATGTGAGAAATTCTAACAATTTTAGTTGGGGATGAACCCAGGGGCTCTCTACCACCCAAACTCCCGCCTTTTTGTTTTGTTTTGTTTTTTGAGACAAGATCTCACTATTTCCCAGGCAGTCCTTGAATCTGAGATCCTCCTGCCTCAACCTCCTGAGCATCTGGGATTACAGGAACATGCCACTGTGCCCAGTCATGTCTTTTTTCTTGGTGCTGGGGCTCAAACTCTGGGCCTTGTGCTTGCTAGGCAAGCACTCTAACCACTGAGCTACATCCCCAGCCCAGCTACGTCTTTTGATTTACCTATTTCAACACTGGTACAAAACAAATCTTTGGTTTTATTTCCTGTGAGGAATCGTGGGCTGAAGTTTTTTACAACTTGAAGGTTCTCTTTAAGGAAAAGAAAATTGGACGTAAAACAAATTTTCATTTAGAATGAGAAAATATCTTGCTACAAATCACAAATTTAAAAAGGCAACAAATGCCACAAACGGCACAAATTCCAAAAAGAATAGCGCATTTTTATTACTGACAGCTCAAGCTCTGTACTGCTCCTATTCTCCTCCATTTCCAGCTGTACACTTGTGATTGCCTCTTCATGTAACTTTGTAATATTTTAACAGGGATTTAAGAGACTGGGCCTGCGGGTGTGCAGTGGGGAACCAGAAGCCATAAGAAAGCCTGGCATCTCGGCCTTCATTTTTGTTATCTGTCTCCTACATTACCTTAAAACTTTGGATCAGGTCCCTGCTCAGCTCTATATGTAAATAATTTAAGGAATGTCTGCCTAAAAACTGATTTTAAAAAAGGCTTATCAGCTCTAACTGTACCTAATGTGTCTCTTCCCCTTTCGATACCGAAGACACTAAGATAAGAGTAAAATAGGTCATTTGTAAGATCTGTGGGGACTTTCAACTGCCAAGTTTTACATCTTTTACAGCAGCCTGTTCCAGATGCTCTGGAGCAAGGCCAGAAGTCTCCCTTCACTGTCCTGAACCCGCTGCAGAGCCCTCAGACCACCCCGTGATGAGATCACACACACACCAACAGCAGGAGACAGATCGCAAGGGAACCAGACTGTCTACTCTCACCATCAGGACCTGTCCAGAGCCGTCTTACAGAACTAGTCCCGAGATAATGAGAAACCAGACCAGGCTGACCCACACTGCCCACTTGCCTTTCTTCTTTTCTCCAAAACCCTTCGATTCCTGCAGGCCCTTGCAGACAGATCTTAGACCTCTTTATCTGTCTTTCCCGTGTAGCTCTCCAGTCCCACACCACTCCTTGTCTCTTTGGTGTCTGGGGACAGGTGGCCCAGCCCAGTCTGTGGGGGGACCTGATGCCTGGGATTTGGCCCACAACTTCAGTAACAATATTAAGAGAACAGAAAGAGAACTCGATCTTTTTGCTAGTGTGTTTGATCATTTTTAGTATTAATGGTTTAGAGAAGTTTGTATCAGCTTTACAGCTTATTACTGAGAACATCATTCTCAGGAATGTTACTGAATTTAGGAAAATGCATGCCTGTAATATCCCTGCACTGTGGGAGGCTGAAGCAGGAGGACTGCAAGTTTGAGCCTAACCTGGGCAACTTGGTGACTTAGAAACAAAATGAAAAAGAATAAAAAGGGCTGGAGATGTAGCTCAGTCTGAAGGCCCTAAGTTCAATCCCCAGTACCATTAAATCAATTAATTAATTTTTAAAAATTTCTCTTATATCTGAGCTCTAAGATTTAGAAAAATGCTCTAGGCCAGGCTTGGTGACACACATTTGTAATTCCAGAGGCTCAGGAGGCTGAAGCAGAAAGATAGCAAGCTGGAGACAAGGCCAGCAAGTTTTGAGACTCTGTATCAAAATAAAATAAAATAGCACTAGGGATGTAGCTCCATATACTTAAGTCACATTTCTGTTCCTCTGCCTACATACTCCAGTACCAAACACAAAGATTATGTTCATATTGTTCTATGATCTCTGGCTCTGCATCTGTGTACCTCATAGCCAGGAAATTAGGCACACTGGACAGTAAGAGTGCTTGTGTGCCTGTTCAAGGATGAACAGCTGCAAACAGATCTCCACCTAAATGTATTCCCAACTTCCCCTTGGCCAGATCCCAAAGCTGCTTCTAGCCATTCTAATGCCACTCAATATCGGGGTCTGACAGAGGGAAAAATAAAAGCAATTTTAACTAATTAAAATACATAACTTTTGAAAATCTTACCCTCAAAATTATAATTATATGATCACAATGCTTGTGATCTTCCCAGAGCCTTGGAAAGGGCTGCGTATAACTTAAGGACTCTGAAACTTAGGTCACCTGACTACAAAGTAAATCCACCTCTATTTCCTATATTAATCAGAAGACCTACTTTCTAGTCATTTAACCCACAGAAACTGTCAGATATCAAACTTATTTCCTCAAGACACTTTGCTACCTTTTTTGTTTTGTTTTTTTGAGACGAGGTCTTGCTATATAATAATAGTTCAGGCTGGGCTTGAACTCACTATATAGCCCACAATGGCCTTGAACTCACTGCAAGTCTCCTGCCTCAGTCTCCTGAGCGCTGGAATTACAGGTAGGTGCCACCACACCCGGTTACACGGTGACTCTTTGGTGCCTTTCACATCTAACATGAACAATGGGGGTTGCTGGGTAGTAGAGCACTTGCCTCAGCACCATACTCCAGAGTATCCATCAGTTTTCTATAGCATAATCATCTCCAACTTCTAACCCTATCAAATTAGGGGCACTGCCCCTAGAATTGTCTTCTATTCCTGTTTCAACTGTGTCTTCACAGCGATACAAGCCCTATGATGGTTTAGTATTATAATTTAGATCAAGGATAAACACTTTAGACTTTCGTTAGGTTTCTGTAAGTAGTAAATATGGATGTGTGGGCCTCACAATAGCCTGATAAATTTCCTTATTTCACACAGACTAATAATGTCTTCTAAATTTATATAAGACCTTATTCTGAAGTACAGTATTTTTTGGGCTGGATAATTTAGTAGTTCAACAAGATCATTCAGGATCCAAGTTCTTACCTTGTTTTCATTTGCACTCTGCCATCCAGGGTTTTGGCTTCATTCCGACCTATCCCCCGGGTTTCAAGACAGCTCCTACAATTCTAAGCACCATTTAGATAGAAACATCTAGAAATGGGGGAGGAAAACCCTTCAAGGAGCCCTTCATAAAATCGTTCATGTCTCAATGGTCACATACAAGCTATGGGCCAAATGAAGTCATATGCCCATGTCTGAACTAATGACTAGCAAGAAAAATGGGATAATCACAACTGGTCTATGCTTAACGGGATTCACTACAGTTGTAAAGTCAGGAGATGTGGTGTTGAGTCCACCCCCTAGTCCCCCAAAAAAGAATCTGCCACAAAGACAATAGCAGTAATGAATGGTTGTTGGGTAAGTTTTTTATTAAGTAAATTGGATAGCGAATCTTGACGTTAATTATAGATTTTAACTATGACACATATTTGATTATAGAGCAAGGCTAGATAAGGTATTTAGATCCATTTCAGCTTTTACTTTCTACAAGACAGTCAAATAGCACAGTAGTTAAAAGTCTGGGTTTTAAAGTCAAACTGACCTAGGTTTGAATATCCATCTACCATTTATTTGTTCTACAGTCTTGGTTAATATACTCTTTCTCTTCTGAAAATCCAGATAATAATATTTTTTAACTCATGCTGCTACGAGAATTAAATGAAGAATTCAAAATGCTTAGCACTTTACCAAAGCTTCACATAGGAAGTACTCAATAAATACTAATGCTGTTATTAGCCTATAATATGTAAATTCTAATTATTATCATTTTTGCACCACTAATTTAGAATTTGTGATAACTATAACACTGGTTATTTCCAAACTAGAAAAATTATTGATACCTCCATCCATATTTTTATACATAGCAAACTGACGATTAAAAAGATTTAATGACATACTTAATAGCTGTCTCTCCACTAATTCTCCTTTCTCTTTATAAGCATTTCCACTGATTACAATTTAATGCTTCCAACATTCCATTAGTTTTACTCAGGCAAACTAAACATTACAAAAGCAAATTCGTTACTTCACTCAAATCACGTTGTTCTTCCTTTCGAAGTTAAACATTAGAAGTTACCTACACAGATTCAAAGACAAAACCTTCAAATCTCCGTTGATGTCCTCTCCTTGTCTGCTCTGTTTTTTCGAGACAGGATCTCACTATATAGCTCAGGTTGGCCTTGAAACTGATAATGAAGCCCAGGCTGGCCTCAAACTTGCTGTGATCCTCCTGCCTCAGCCTCCCAAGTGCTGAGATTACAGGCATGCACCACCACACCTGTCCTCTCCTTGTCAATCAGCCACTAAATCCTGTCCATTTTAACCCTAAATTGTATTTTTAATACATGCTCTTTGGCGTAGTCACTACCACTATCCTGGACCCCCATTATTTCATTCTTATCTATTATGAAAAGTTTCCAAACCAGAATTCTTGCCTCTAGCCTCAACTTTACACTTGAGCCTATATTTTATTGATTATATAAAATGCAGATCAAGTATGTTTGCCTGCTTAAAAACTTTCCACAAGTCCTTTTAGATAGCTCACAGGAAAGTTACTGCTCTGAAAGAGTATTATACATAATTTGGTCACAGCAGTTATACTGCATGTGGCTAATTATAGTTTGTTCACAATACCAGATAGACTGGAATTTTCCAGGGCGTCTATGAATTTCTGGTACACTTCTGGTACATAAAATAAACATTCAACAATTGTTAAGACAGTGGTACAATAAGAACTCAAGTGATCAGACTCCAAGTCCTACATTATTTTACTTGGCAGATTTATTGAATGAGAATTTTCAAAGCACCAGTTTGTCTTTTCCATTAGACCATAAACTCTATAAGTGAAAGAAAACTACTGTCACTATCTCCAGTGTCTAAAACAGGGCTTTGTGCATAGGAACAGGTAAATAAATACTAATGAACAGACAAACAATGAGTTAATTAATAAATAAACTGAACAGTGGAGTGACCTGTTAATTTTTTTAATGACAGTAATAAGCAGGGAACTATCTCATTCAGCTCTGGTTGAATTTCTTAATCATTTAAATATCGCAACGCCTTTGAAGATTTAGTTCAGCAGTAGAACACTTGCCTAGCAAGCTAAGGCTCTGAGTTCAATCTGAGCACCCAATAAATAAATAAATAAGTATCACACAAGGCAATTTCGTTTATACTGTACACAGTACCTGAGAACAAGACTTTACAATACCATAGATCTTGTTTTTGACGAGAAGTAAAAAATCTATCAATAAATCAATATTTATTATTTCCACTTGGCTCCTTTCACTCACTCATTTCCCAGTTGAACACAGTAGTAATTTAACTATGTAATTCCTATACCAGGCTTTCAATAAATGTCTGAAGAACAAATAAAAATCTATATGTGTGTGTGACATGCACACAGTTTACATACAGTGTGATATTTTTAAGATCTCAGATTCTTATTGGAAATCTTCAGGATATAAATGATACAGACAGAAAAATACAGGCATAAATACAGTGACACACAGAATACTCACAAATAAAAATAAAGCCAAATATTTTGCTGTAATCCATTTACTTCTAACATTTCTAATGAATAGTCTATATTCTTTTTTTTTTTTTTTGGTGCTGGGGATTGAACTCAAGGCCTTGTGCTTGCAAGGCATGCACTCTAACCACTAAGCTAAATCCCCAGCCCTCTATATTCATTTTTAAATGTGTAAAATTAATGTGTACGTCTTCCTACCATAAAAAAAAAGCAAAATCCTCCTGCCCCCAGAAAACCCTGTTAAATTAAGAAGCAATACACATTAATGCAGTCATAGTTTAAGTCAGTATATTACAAAAAAATTTTATTATTTTTTGGGGGGGTGCTGGTGATTGAACTTAGGGCCTTGTGCAAGCTCTCTACCACTGAGCTAAATCCCCAACCCCCAATTTTATTATTTATAAAATAGCAACAATTGAGGAGAAATTCACACAAATATTAATTATGGCCCAGTTTACTTTGTTGAAAAACATGGAAAATAAAGAGAAGGGAAAAAGGGTGTAAACAAGAAGCAGAAAATATTTATGATCATAAAGAATTTAGAAAATACAATACAGTCCAAAATACTATCAATTAGGCTGGGGATTTAGCTCAGTGATTAGAGTGCTTGCCTTGCAAGCACAAGGGCCTGAGTTCGATCCCCGGCACCACAAAAACAAAAAACAAACAAACAAAATACTATCAATTAAATTTACATCTTCAAAATGGCTTTTATTTTCTTTTCCAATGCCTATCACCCCTTTCTCTTCCACATTTCTACAATCAATCTGTGTCTCTTCAAACAACTTGCAATAAAATGAACAAACACATACTCCTTCCTGGAAAATTTACAACACTGATCCTAGCAAGACTGCAGATTCATAAAATCGTCAGGTTTATTGACCACCCGATATAAAAAAGGAAGATATCTGCTAACTTAAATTGTCTTTTAAATTTGCTGTTTAAAAAAGTTATTCTCGACAAGTGTACTTAAGCATATAATCATAGAAAAAAAATCTTAAAACATCATCTAGCTCAAGTAGCCATAAATCCTGAATCACTAACCAACATTTCTACCAAGGGTCAGTAATCTGATCTATACTTTAACACCTCCTGAGAAAAAGAATTCATTTCCTCCAAATCGAGCTGGTTTTATTTTTGTAATTTTTCACCACTAGGAAGTTTTTCCTTGTTGAGTGAAAATTCATTCAGGCCATGTCTCCCATCCACTGGTTCTTTCATCCTAGAAGGTCCACAAATAAGTCAACATAACTAATCTGGCTTCCTCCTGAAGGAAGCCTTTTGAATGAAGACAGCCATTATGTGCATCCTGATTTCCCCTCTTCAAGTTAAATTATCCACTTTCTTCACTAGATGGCTTTAAATTCCTTCAACAACAACAAAAAAGGTGGCAGTAGTTTAGAATCCACTGCCCCCATCTCGACCTTCAATATGAGAAATAGTGCTTATCTAGCAAAAAGGAATATAAAATTATTATCCTCTTTACTTAGTTCTTGAAACCTTAGAGTCCTTGTTCTATGGGTGGACTGCCATAAACGTCCAGGGAAGCCTGGAACTGTTTTACTGTTCAGAAAAAGAAAGAGAGGGGAAAAAACAAATAAAGAGGACAGTGAAAGAGTCTCTAAAACACAAGAAGCTACCTCACCTTCAACTTGGAGGGAGAGGGGACTAAGGCTACACTATTCCATCTATCAATTCCTCTTTCCTGTTAGAAATTTTAAACTTTATAGCAAGGCTATAATAAGGACTTTACAAAAAGAAACAAAACAATATTTTATTGTTGGAAAAAAAAGATCAATATTCCCGATTCACTCATGTTAGTTCAAATATCAAAATAAAAATAGCTGAGGCCACGTGTAATCCCACCACTCAGGAGGCTGAGGCAGGAGGATCACCATGAGTTCAAGGACAGCCTGGGCTATTAGTGAGTGAGACCTTGACTCCAAAAAAACTATTTCCAAACCAAAATAATTTACTGATAAGAGGTATTACTTTATAATTTTTACAAATCTCTTTATAAAAAACAGCTAGATTCTCATGCAACTTATGCATTCCGTCAGTAACATGTGTAAGCTCTGGAGAACTCCATTTACCCTGTGAGAATGAGCATGAAAAGGATAAATATCTTAGTATTATTTTGAAAATAGTGGTAACTCTGCCTTCACAGAACTCCTAAAATAGTCTGATGTATCACACCACCCTCAGAGTCCCTGAACCACACTCTTGATAACTGCTGAACTAGACAATCTTTAATACTCAAGATCCTCAGGAAACCAAACTAAGGAGAAGATCCCCCACCCCACACTGGGCACGGAACCTAGGGCCTTGGCACGGTACAATCTCCAGCTCCTCCCTTCCTCCCTCCTTCCCTTCTCTCTCCCTCTCTGACAGGGCCTCATTAAGTTGCCCAGGCTGGGCTTAAATTTGTGAGCCACCTGCCTCAGCCTCCCAGAGTGCTGGGAGGGGTGACAACATATCCTGCTAAAATTTTGCTTTTAAAAAAAAAAAAGAAAATGCACATATCCTCACCATGATAGAACCCATCATTATGATTCCAAGACATTCCAGTGAGATGGTCCTTTTTAAATCGATTATAAAAAGTTATTTCAGAAGAGTGTAAGAGTAAAGAAACAGATTAAAAATATACAATTAAAAATTATAAAACAGAATTCTCTTGTCACTATGGAAATTTCTCCCAAAAAAGCTTTTTTTTTTTTTTGCTTTTTTGAGGCAGGGTCTCGCTATGTAGTTCAGACTGGCCTTAAACTTACTATGTAACCCAGGCAGGCCTCAAATTTGAGATGATCCTTCTGCTTCAGCCTCCCGAGTGCTGGCATCACAGGCCATGCACCACTACACCCTACTGTAATACTAATAACAACACTTCACATAACAACATTGTTCACTTATGCAACAAATGTATGAAGGTCACCTCCTGTCTGTACCTCACAATGCTAAGTGTAATTGTTAAGAAAGCCAAGGAAAATTACTGGCTTGATGAGATGTTTTATTCTGTTGTAAATAACTAGATACTGAATTCAAAGTCATATATGCCGTTCAAAGCCAAGATTTAAAAGAAAGTTTAATCTCTAATTTCACATGTGCCGATGAAACCTTGGTTGGTGAAGACAATAGTGAATTTGGCAAATATTTTTAAAAGCACCTACATGCCTTTATGCTTCGATCTCTTAGTCAGATATAGATACAGAGTGATAATATCAGGGGGAGGAAATGCTACAATAAAATCCTAGAAACATTCTTAAGGCCTAGCTAAATCTTCAATGAAAAGCATTTCATCAGCTAGCTAAAGCATCAATTTGCGACCAATGGGTAGTCATTCAACTGCTGCATCTCAATAAATACTGCTTTCTTCCTAATCAATTTATATCTTTCTTCTTTGGAAAAATAAGAAATTCAAGCCTAATTTTCTCTCCTTTGTTTGGTAAATAATCAAGAACACATACATAATCAAAATGTTTCCCTTGAGTTTCGGAGTCGTGGAACAGACAGTTACCTAGTCAACGTTTGGGACTGAGGTTAGGTGGGGTGTTCACCTTTTTGGGGAAATTATTTTAATAAAGGAGGAAAACCTTAAAAAAAAATGTTTCCCTTAATTTGGAAGTAACTGTGTAACTCTGGTAAAAGAGTGATACTAAAAATGCAAGAAAATGGAAACAAATTTTGGCAACATATGCCTCCTCTATAAATAATTTCAGTTACACATATACAGTTATGATAGTGAATAGGATCTGCATGTACCTCAACCTTTAAAATACCGACTTAATATTTTAGATTAAGAAGGTTCTCCAGGAGCTGGGGATTTAGCTCAGTGGTTAGAGTGCTTGCCTTGCAAGCACAAAGCCCTGAATTGGATCCCCAGCACCAAAAAAAAAAAGAAGGTTCTCTGCCATATTAACTCTGGCAATTAGTCTTCATCATTATTAAGATAAACACACTGCACTGAATACAATTTCACAATATTTGAATACTTCCTTCCCCTGAGGTCATCTACCCTCAAAATATTATGCCCAAATTCTAGAAGATCTTCCACACACTTTTTAGAGTTCTATTTTTATTTGCCATACAAAACAGGCAAAATAGCTCCATCTAGTGGCCATGACCTCAATTTTAACATAATTTTCCACATTTACCTCATCAATACTTCAAAAAAACCCTGGACAACAGTAGAGTCTTTTATAAAGTACTACAAATGAATAGTGAAAAGCAGCTTGATTAGCAAGCAAAAATATACTTGAACAGGGAACCAAGGCTGCAGCATGGTTTTATTTTTTAATTATTGAAAAGTTACCCATTATTGTAATATCATTACGGCTAAAATCTTAGAATTTAAGCTGTAGTGTTAGCTTAAAAAAATTTAATATCGGTTTTTAACGTGAGAAATTACATTTATATATCTACACAACGCATGAATTTGTGAACATAATCTTCACAAAAAATACTGTTATTTATGTTTAAGGTTGACTTATTTTAAATAGATTTGTCTAAATAAGTAAAAAATTATTAAAGCTGATCTCAGGTTTTTGTGGTTATTTTGCTTGTCTGTTTGTTTTTCCAGTGCTGGAGATTGTACCCAGGGCCTTCACACTGAGCTACATACACAGACTTATTCATATGTAATAAATTCATATGTCCTTTATTTAGGGACAGGGTCACACTAAACTGCCATATTGCTTAGGCTAGGCTTGAAGTTGGGGTCCTCTTGCCTCGGCCACCATCCCGGAGTGCTGGGAGTACAGGTATCCTCCCCCACACCTGGCGTCATCTCAAGGTTTATTAATTAAAAAAAGCTTTCTGAGTACTAACAGAATTGCTGGATAACGGTCAAAACATAAATTAGGTCATGAGTTTATGTACTCAAATAGACACGTAACACCTATGGACAGGAATACGAGCAAACTGAAAACAAAATTAGAAAGTTATTTAGTTTGGTAAATTTTCTATCAGACTTTTAAAGGTGAAAAGAAAGAGTGAAATCAAAACACAAAAGACAAACAAAAAGGTAGCATATTTCCTAGATGCAGCTTCAGTTAGCTAAAATGATAATTTATACATTAATGTAACAATATAACTAATTAATATAATAAATATATTGTTCCAAAAACTATTGATTTAACCACTCATTCTTTTACCCTGTACTAGGGACTTAATATACAATGGAAAGAACAAAATACATAAAGGAACTCATGTTGACAGAGAAACAAGGCAAGGAATACGAGGCAAGTTTTAAAAACATAGAATGAAAAGTAACACAAAAAAGGAGTGAAATTAGGAATTGATTTAAAAAGAGTGAAATTAGGAATAAGCCCTCAATAGAAGAATGAATACACTGTGGTATAATCATATAATGACTTATATGATCTGAAGAGAAACCAGAGCATAATACAATCATATAATGAAATCCCATACAACAGCAATTTTTCCTGAGGGACTTTAGGACGTATGCTATTAACATGCATAAATGTCAAAAGCTATTTGGAAAGAAAGGAAAGTTGAAGGTCATGTATAGAATACCATGTAAATAATGTTAAGACTATAAAGCAATACAGCACAGTATTTAGAGATTTATTCCTATGTAATTAATGACATGGAAACAAAAAAATAATTTAGGTAGCTGGGGGTATTTTTGTGGTTAGTGTAGAATGGGAACAGAAACAAGGCTTTCATTATATTTTTAGTGTTTTACTTCTTAATATTGGCGGTGAGATTCATTTTTTTATTTTCTATACTTTTTGAAAGTCTGAAATAATTCCCAATGGGAAAAAAAAGCCTTTGAGACAGCATTTTTCAATGTCGATTTGGATGTTCTCTTCTATGTCCTGGGGGTGAGGCTTCCAGAGGACTCACTAACAGATAAATAAGGCATATTTAGATCAAGCACTCAACTGTGACAGAAATAGCTTTCAGTCTGTGGAGGAGGAGGAGACCCAGATTCTTCTCGCCCTGTGCAGCACTGCTCAGCAGTGGCCCTGAGCATTTTAGCAACCCCCATGAGCTTGTTTCTTCAAGCATCAAATAACAAAATTCAATCACAGTTCTCAAGGCTGGGGTAAGGTGTCTACCTACACAAATTCTACAATCTAAATTGTGGTTTCCATTTTTAATATGTGATACTTTGTAAAGTTGCAAATTTTATATAAAATACACAACTGTGAAGTTTTACTCTAAAAGAGGTCACATTGCTAAAGCAGGCAAAGTCTTCCCCACAAAGTGTAGGGGTAACCTTGTTGAGAAGGTTACAGAAAGTATAATCGTATAATCGTTTTTTCTTCACATCTGATGTTGTGATGTATTATATGAGCACTATCCTAATGTTCTAGTTTTGCCATCTATGAGTTCTTCAATTTTGGCATGTATGTGGGTCACTTGCAGAGTTTTTTTAAAACACCAATTGTGGGTCTCACTGCCCTCATTCCCAGTGGGAGGAGAGGGTGGACAATTTGCACACATTTCTTTTTTCTCTTTTCGGGACAGGGTCTCACTACGTAGTTCAGGCTGGTCTTGAACTCACTATGTAGCCCAGGCTGGCCTTCAACTCGCTGCAATCCTCCTGCCTCAGCCTCCCAAGTCCTGGGATTACAGGTGTGCGCCCCCACACTTGTCAGTTTGCCCACATTTCTAACAAGTTCCAGGGACCACAGGCTGATAACCTCTCCGCTATGCTTTTTTTTTTTTTGCTTTTTTTTTTTTCTTGGCAGTACTGGGAAGTGAACTTCAGGTCTTAACACTGAGCTATATTTCCAGTCCTTTTTATTGACACAGGGTCTCATTAAGTCACTATGTTGCCCAGCCTGGACCTGAACTTGTGTTTCTCCTGCCTCAGCCCCACAGAGTGCTGAGGTTACAGGGATGCACCACCACACAGCTTTCTCTAGAACTCGTCAAGGCTCTCTCCTTGGACAAAATTCTAGATAAGATCTTTGAGCCCTTTTCAACTAGGACTCACTCTTGGGCCTTGTCCTCAAATGAATGTTGCTAAGGTGGTTCAGTGAGAAGCTCCCACTCTTGTCATCTGATCGCATTCCCAGCCATCAGCCCTCACTGGGGAATACTGATCACACTAACTTCAGCAGCAAGAACCCGACAAGTCAGCTTGGTCAAATCCCCACCCGCCCCTGATTTTTTCTCTTAGTAATTTTCCACCTCCACTCTGCCCCTTGGCTGTAATTCCCCACTTGTCTTTGCTATATTTGGACCTGGGCCTAGTTCTTTTTTTTTTTAAATGAAAAAAATAAAACAAAATTTCATAACCAAGTAATAAGAGAATAACACTAGTTATTACACTGTGTATTGCTACTGTATCTTCAAAGCATTTATTCAGAGTACAAGACATAAACCAAAAAGATTCTTACAGAAAAGAAAGATAACACAAAACTTTCTTTTCAACCAAGATAAATAAGTAGATAAATGAAACAGAGCAGCATATATAATGAAATATTTTTAAAACAAAAGAATATGTAATTTAGAGAAGTATGTGAACTTCTCCCTACTCCCTATTTATCTCTTCTGTTTTGCTCTTTGTGTGTATATACATATATATATAGTTTCTCATATAAGAGAAACCATGAGATATCTGAGCTTGTGTATCTGACTTATCTCACTTAACATTATGTTCTCAAATTGCACCCACTTACCTAGCAAGGCCTCATCCTTTTTTGTTTGTTTGTTTTGTTTTTTCGAGACAAGGTCTTGCTACGTAGACCACGCTGGTCTTGAACTCACTATGTAGCCCAGGCTGGCCTTGAACTTGTGGCAGTCCTCCTGCCTCAGCCTCCCAAGTGCTGGAATTACAGGCATGTGCTACCAAGCCCAGCAAGTATCTATCTTTCTTTATTTGAGCCCAGTTCTGTGCTTAGTTCTCTTCTCCCTTACTCAAACAATTCTTGAATAAAATCTGTTTTCACCACTCTAATCCATGTTCATCACTGGTTTCTCTGATATCACATACCAGTAACAACAAATAAGGGGAAGGAATAACAGTAATAAATAAGCCTTTGGAATAAAGGGAGGGGGTGGAAACATAGCTCAGTGATAGAGCCTAGCATGCATGAAGCCCTGAGTTCAATCTTCAAACGTGCAGAAGTAAATAAAATAAAGGCAAAAAAATTACGCTCTAAAAATATCCTGATTGCTCTATTTTTTAAGGGATAAAAGATGCATCAGAATCTTTTTATATTTTCTGACCATTCAATGCAAAAAAATAAGGATCATTTTAAGTTGTCTAAAAAAATCCATCTATACATATATATGGGAAATAAAAATACTGTGTTTTGGATTGTGCTTTAAAAACTAATCTCACTGTCCTAAAATTACATCAACTGGTGAGTAAAACATCATTTTAAAAAATTTAATTGCAATCCTAGTAGTACTTATTCTATAACCCAGAGGCATCAAGTTCAGTGTTAACTGCATTTGCTGAGCAGACCCAGGTAGTACACACAGCAGAACGGGATATAAAATAGGCACAGGCCTCAAGAAGCTCAGTCTAACCTGAGAGAAACACAAACAAATCATAGCACAACAGAAGTAAACCTACGAGGGTCGAAGAGGAAATTTTCTAGTGGGGGAAGCTAAAATTTGAAGTTATCAAGCAGATAGTCTCCCCATTTCCTATTATCTATGTTTTATTTGCTCTTTATATTTTGGGTTTCTCATGAAGAAAAAGCATGAGATATTTAAGTTTGTGTGTCTGATTTATTTCACTTAACATTATGGTCTCAAGGTGCATCCATTTTCCTACAAATGATGCAAGTTTATCCTCCATGGCAGAGCAGTATTCTACTGTGTGTATATACCATGCTTTCTTTATCCTTTCATCTGCTGATGGACACACAGGCCACTTCCAAGATCTAGCCATTAGAAATTGTGCTGCTATCAGCATTTTAGAAAGGTGACAATCAGCAGGGTAGAATGAAAAGTACAGTGACCATTGAAACAATGAGCAGTATGAATCGAAGACAGGGCTAAAATTGGAGGCAGGGAGATCACACAAGGTGCTACTGTTAACAAACCAGGAAAGAATTATGAAAAGATGAAGAATGGTCATAGTTGGAGACCTTGAAGCATGATATGTATTCATGTACTGAGCTCCTAGAACACACTTGGCATACAGTCAAGCCCTCGGATACAAAGCTGAAAGTATCTTTATCTTTGGCTAACTCCCAATCCAGAGGAGACAAAATTACAAAATAATCTAGTAACTCCTCTAATATAAACTCTGAGCATAACCCACACTTGGAAGGTCAAGAAAGCTTTCCAGGTAAAGATCTGAACCCTGAAAAGGATTAGAGATGGTGAGAAGAGCAGACCCTGCAGGGAGGAAGTTTTAGTGGGAAGCAGTGTGCAGACACATGGGCAGGAGGGACAGGGTCAGCAAACTAAAATAGATGCCAGAACTAGTGAATGAAAAGCAGATGATGAAATCCTTTGGGCATTATCTTCCAGACAAAGCTCTTAAACCTGAAAGAAACAGGATCAGATTTTCAGTTTAGAAAAACGGGTCAAATATAAATAATGTACATGGGAACTAGTTAGATAATTCACGTGAATTATCTCAACCAAAGCTAATGGGGAGGAAAGAGCAAAAGGTCTACTATTGATTCAAATGTGTTCTCAACTCAATGCTGACACGTACACTATGATCCTGAACAAGTAAGCAGTGTAAATTCCTTTTCAGAGGAGTAAAAAATTGTTTTAAGGGGGCTCAGGATATAGCTGAATGGTAGTGCACTTCCCTAGCAAGCATGAAGCCCTGGATTAGATCCCTGGCATGGGGGGAGGGGGAGTGGTTTTATTTGTTTTGTTTATTTTTGGTTTTGTTTTGTTTAAAGGGTTTAATCTGGATAACAATATGTCAATGTCATTTCATCAATTTGAACAAATGTACTTCTTGGGTGGTAGATCTTAATGGGGAAGGCTAGCCATGTGGGGAAGCTAGGGATTTGTGGGAAATCTCTGTATCTCTGGTCTATTTCACTGCAAAACAAAACTGCCCTGAAAAATAAAAAGTCAGGTTTTTTTTCAAGTTTTAAATAAAATTTCAACAGACTGATATTATACCTTACGCTAAGTCACTCTTGCAATTAAATAATGGTTTTATTTACTCTGCCTTATCTATGTGAGTTGGAGGCCAGCCTGGGTTACACAGTGAGTTTAAGGCCACCCTAGAGTACATGGCGAGACCTTGTCTCAAAAAACAGAAAAAAATAAAGAAAAAGAAATAAGTAACTGGTCACACAACCAGAACCAGGGTTCTGCCAGGCATACGTGAGGGTGCCTATCATCCCAGCTACTTCCAGCTGAGGCAGAAGATCTTTTAAGCCTAGGGGCAACATATCAAGACCCTGACTTACAAAAAAAAGTTGAGGGGCAGGTGGTACTAATTCTGATCTGCCTGATGATTTATACCTAACTAACCCCAAGAGGTATACAGTAGAAAAGGTTACCACAGTGAATTACTGAGTTATGCTTTCAAACACAAATAACTGTTAGTAAAGCAGGGTGAAGGACGTCTCATTTTTTTTTTTAATATTTTACCTATGTAAAAATATTTCCCACAGTAAATGCTCAAGTGTTTCCTACAGTACTGCATAAGCACTACTTGTGATAGTTGACAATATTTTTGATTTCTTATTTTGAAACAATTTCGAACTTATAAAACGATGTCAAGTCATACAAATAACTCATATACCATTCATCTACATCTACCTATTAACATTGTATCATAATTTGATTTCACTCTTTTATTATATATTGCAATTTTATTATCCATTATTATTGTGGACCATGAGTATGTTGCAAATATCAACAACTTTTACTCCCAAATATGCGAATGTTTTATTTCCTAAAAACAAGACCACTGTCTTTTCTTACCACAGCACACACCTGAATTCAGATGTTTTTTCCCTCATACAGGGATCAACTCGCACACAGCACAAGCTCTGTCCCTGACTATACTGCCAGCCATAATACAGTATTTTTAACAGTTAATATAGCACCTAATCTACAGTTCCCATTTAATTATGCCAGCTGTCCCAGTGGTGTCCCTCCTCTCCTCTCAGAATCCACTACACATCATTCACCACATTTATTTGTTATGTTTTCTCAGAAGACTTGTCTCAGCTTTTCCTGGTCTTTCCCAACTGACCCTTTCATAGACTACAGGTCTGATAGTTAATTGTGTCTTGAATAAGAAATGCCCAACTAATTGGATGAGCATAGTTCTGGGTGAGTGGCACCAACCAATAAGCTTGTACCCTGAATAGAATAAGAGGGAAAGGAGGAGGAAGTCAGGCTTTTGTTTCTTCCTCGGAGCTCCAGCCTTTGCCTTGGATGTTGTCTCTTGGCTTCCAACAGAGACCCTTCAGTCCCTTATATGGACTTGCACGGGACACTACAACGAGCTCCAGGCCTTGAACCTTTGACTGGATCCTTCCGATCTCCAGGGCACAGATCTGCATTCTTCCACGCCTGACTCTGAGGTTGGCCGTTGTAAACTGACCTTGTAAATCCTTAAATATTTATATATCTTACGTTAAATCTGTTTCTCTAGTGAGCACTCACTGGTACAGATTTTGGTACCAGGAGTGCCTCTAGAGAAAGAGAATTGTAAAGATGAAATCCTTTAATGGCTTTAGTGCTTCCTGGAGTTGCTCTCTAGTTTGAGATCTAAAGATGCCATGGTCTCTTGTTCTGATACCGCGGGGAGTACTGATAGTCCTTGGTGTGAACTATTTAAAGCAATACCTAACATAGATCTATTTGATTATCATAATTCCCCATTTCTGAGATGTAAGGAGTTTAGTGACTCCATACATGATACTTTTGAGCATTTCTGGCAGAGTGGGAAATAGGATGCTGGCTAGTTGCTCTTACTATCTCTAGACAAACTAGTGAAGGGAAATAATGAGCACAAAGCATCCATGGGAAATCTAAAGTCTTCTAACTGTGAAGACAAATTCATAAAGGAAAATAAAGAGTTGAAAGATTCAAATTCTCAGCTCCAGACATAAAGAATCTAAGTTTCTAAGTGTGACCTGAAAGAGAATCTCCTCTCCTTCAGCCACAGGGCTGAGATCGAAGAAATCAAAACACGGGCTCTCTTAATTCAATGGGCTGAAATACAGTCTAAGTTTAATGCTGAGCCTCAAAGGGTATCTGAAGTAAAGGTGAGGGCACTAATTGGAACAAAATGGGATCCTGTAAATTGGGATGGATATGTTTGAGAGGATCCTGACAAGGCTGAGGATGGTGAGCTCCTAGAATCTAACGAGATTACAATATTTTGCTGGAGGAAGAGATTTCCCCACCCACAGTGGTAGAGCCATCCCCATCCCCACCTGCTGTGGTGTCAGCCTTTACCAGTATACAGGAGAAAACGAATTCTGTGTTGACCAAGCATGATAATGCTGACACCCCTCAGGACCTACCCTCACCACCCACTTTTGCTTCTAGGCCTAGAAGCAGGCTCGGATCACAGAAGGCTGTGAAGGGTGGGGTACATAGTGGCCCATGAGGAGGGCCACTGTGCTATTCTCCCAAAGAACTTCTTGAATTTCTGAGTCAGGCTGAGTTTGTCCATACGGGCCTATTAAGTAGGGATTCTGAATTTAATACTGTAGCTCGTGTAGTAAAAAATTGTGTTAATCGTTTATTTGGGTGATTAACAGAGTATGGATCAAAAGATGGGCCACAGTGAATGAGTGAGAGATGCACCATATTCCTTCGTTTACTGCTGATGTGGGGATTCAAAGGCTATGGCAAATGGGAATGCTGGAGTGGATTTGTCATGTTAAACCTAACTGGTCACACTGGGATGATCCAGAAAACATACCCTTCACTAACACCTTGAGAAACAGATTCCTGAGGGGAGCATCAGCATCCCTGAAGAGCCCTGTCATTGCTCTTCTCTGTGCACTGGACTTTACAGTGGGAAACATGGTTACTCAATTGGGAAACTTAAGGGCAATGGGTTTGACTGGATCCCGGAGTGGCAGGAGTCAAGGGGCAGCACTTAAGCGCCAAAGGCAAGGTACACACACTTACAATAATGGACAACAGAAGCAGAACAATGATCCGAATTGGTCTGACATGTGTAGACCTTTGGCGCTGGCTGAGCGGACACGGTGTTCTGAAACCTATTACTTTTTTTTGGTGCCGGGGATCAAACTCAGAGCCTTGTGCTTGCAAGGCAAGCACTCTAACCACTGAGCTAAATCCCCAGCCCTCACTTTTACTAATCGAAAAAATTTAAGGGCAAATGAACAGAAACCTATTTCAAATCATAGTAACAGAGAATCAACCAGTTCCCAGATTTGAGCCAGTTTACAGACCCAAAACCCCTTGAATGAAGGGAAGGCCGGAAGCCCCTTGAGGAAGGATTCTGGTGCACCACCAAAAATTTATATAGTCAGTCTTTCTCTCATTCTTCCCCAAAGAGATCTAAGGCCTTTTATCTGGGAAGTTATACATCTGGGGAAGGGAAATGATCAGACTTTTCGAGGACTACTGAACACTGGTTCTGAACCAATGCTTATTCCAGGGGATCCAAAATGTCACTGACCCTCCAGTCAATAGGGGCCTGTGGAGGTCAGTCAGGTCAATAAAGTTTTAGCAAATGTCAGACTCCCAGTGGGTCTCATAGGTCCTTGAATCCATCCTGTAGTCATTTCCCCTGTTTCAGAATGCATAACTGGGACAGATATACTTGGTACTTGACAGAATCCTCACATTGGTTCCTTAACCTGTGTTGTGAGGGCTATTATGGTTGGAAAGGTCAAGTGGAAGCCATTAGAGTTGCCTTTACCTCCTAAAATAGTAAACAAAAAAACAATATTGCATCCCTGGAGGGATTGCCACTATCGAGGGGTGGTGGTTCCCACTACCTCTCCATTTAATTCTCCTATTTGGCCTGTGCAGAAGACAGATTGATCTTGGAGAATGACAGTAGATTACTGTAAACTGAATCAAGTGGTGACTTCGATTGCAGCTGCTGTACCAGATGTGGTTTCCTTGCTTGAGCAGATTAACACATCTTCTGGTACATGGTATGCAGCTATTGATTGGCAAATGCCGCCTTCTCCAACCTATCCATTAAGCCTGTCAGAAACAATTTGCTTTCAGCTGGTAAGCTCAATAATACACCTTCACTGTCTTACCTCAGGGTTTTATTAACTCTGCAGCTCTGTGTCATAATTTAGTTCACAGGGACTCTGATCACCTTTCTCTCCAACAAGGTAGCACACTGATTCCATACATTGATATTATGCTGACTGGACCAAGTGAGCAGGAGCGAGAAACCACTCTGGATTTCTTAGTAAAGCATTTTCAAGCCAGAGTATGGGAAATAAATCCAACTAAAACTCAAGGTCCTTTCACCTCAGTGAAATTTCTAGGAGTCCAGTAGTGTGGGGTACACAGAGATATCCCTTCCAAGGTAGAAGATAAGTTATTGCATCTGGCTTCCCCTACAACTGAAAAAGAGGCACAACGCCTAAGGTGCCTATTTGGATTTTGGAGGCAACACATTCTTCACTTATGTATTTCACTTTGGTCCATTTGCTAGGTGACTCAGAAAGCTGCTAGGGTTTTTTTTTGGGGGGGTGCAATGGGGGCAGGTTTGAGACAGGGCCTCACTATGTAGTTCAGGCTAGCCTTGAACTCAACATGGAGCCCAGATTGGCCTCAAACTTAAAGCAATCCTCCTGCCTCAGCTTCTTGAGTGCTGGGATTACAGGCATGCATTATAATGCCTGGAGAAAACTGTTAGTTTTGAGTGGAGCCCAGAAAAAGAGAAGACTCTGCAACAGGTCCAGGCTGCTCTGCCACTGGAACCAAATGATGCAGCAGATCCAATAGTACTTGAAGTGGCAGTGGCAGGTAGGGATGCTGTTTGGAGTCCCTGGGAGGCTCCCATAGGTGAATTGTAGTGGGAGGCCATTAGGATTTTGGAGCAAGGCTGTCATCATCAGCAGACAACTATTCTCCTTTTGAAAAACGGCCCCTGGCCTGCTACTGGGTCTTAGTGGAAACTGAACACTTGATCATGGGACACCAGGCTACCGTGCAACCTGAGTTACCTGTCATGAGCTGGGTATTATCTGATTCACCAAGTCATAAAATCGGATGTGCACCATAACAGTGCATAATTAAATGGAACTGGTATATGTGTGATCAAACCACAGCAGTTCCAGAGGGTACAAGTAAGTTATGTGAAGAAGTTGCCCAGATGTCCGTGGCTCCTACTCCTGCCATATTGTCTTCTGTCTCCCAGCATGCACCTGTGGCCTCATGGGGTGTAGCACATGATCAGCTGCCAGAGGAAGAGAAGTCTAGAGCCTGGTTCATGGATGGTTCTGCACGTTAGGCTGGCAGCACCCACAAGTGGACAGCTGCAGCATTACAGCCCCTTTCTAGGACAGCCCTGAATGACAGTGGTGAAGGGAAACTGTCCCAGTGGGCAGGACTTCAGGCAGTGCACCTGGCAGTACATTTTGCCTGGAAGGAAAAATGGCCAGAAGTGCAGTTATATACTGAGCCCTGCGCTGTAGAGATGAGGTTATGCAGAAGCTCAGCAACGTGGACTCACACTCACTAAGGCTGATTTGACCTCAGCCAGTGCTGAATCCCCAATATGCTGACAGCACTGAGTCCCCAGTATGGCACTATTCCCAGGATGATCAGCCTGCAACCTAGTAGCATGTTGATTATATTGGATTGCTTCCACCATGAAAAGGACAGTACTTTCTCCTTACCAGCATAGACACTTATTCTGGGTATGGATTTGCCTTCCCTGTATATAATGCTTCTGCTAAAACTACCATCCATGGTCTTACAGAATGTCTTATCCACTGTCATAGAATTGCCTCTGACCACGCATTTTATGGCTGAAGAAGGAAGGCAATAGACTCATGCTCTCTTGGAATCTTCTGGTCTTACCATGTTCCTCACCATCCAGAAATAGCTGGATTGATGGAAAGGTAGAATGGCCTTTTGAAGATACAGTTATAGTGCCCACCTGATGGCATTAGCTTGCAGACTGGGGCAAGATTCTTCAAAAGGTTATATATGCTCTGAATCAGCATCTATTATATGACACTGCATCGCCCATAGCCAGGATTCATGGGTCCAGGAATCAAGGGGTGGAAGTAGGAATGGTACCCTCACCATTACCCCTAGTGATCCACTAGCAAAAATTTTTGCTTCCCGTTCCCATGACCTTATGCTCTGCTGGCCTAGAAATCTTAGTTCCAGAGCAGGGAAGGCTTGTACCAGGAAGTATAACAATGATTCCATTGAACTATAAACTAATACTTCCCCCTGGTCATTTTGGTCTTCTCATGTCTCTGAGCAAACAAGCTAAAAAGAAATTATGGTGCTGACATGGGTGATTGACCCAGACTATCAAGGGGAAATTGGACTACTACTCCACAAGGGAGAAAGAAAAGAATATACTTGGAGTCCAGGAGATCCTTTGGAGCACCTCCTACTATTACCATGCCCTATTATTAAGGTCAATGGGAAACGACAACAACCCAATCCAGGCAGGATGATAAACGGCCCTGAACCTTCAGGAATGAAGGTATGGGTCGCCCTACCAGGCAAAGAACCAAGACCTGCAGAGGTGCTTGCTGAAGACCAAGGGAATGTAGAGTGGGTAGTAGAGGTTGGTTTTTTTTTTTTTTTTTTTTTGGTGCTGGGGATCAAACTCAGGGCCTTGTGCTTGCAAGGCAAGTGCTCTAACCACTGAGCTAAATCCCCAGCCCCTAGAAGGTAGTTTTAAATATCAGCTACAACTCCATAATCAGTTACAGAAATGAGGATTGTAATTGTAGTAGTTCTCTCCTAATATGCTTCCTATGTGATAAAATGTTGATAGGCTTACTACTGGTTCTTCAGTATTGTTAAACCTATGTTATAATGTTCAAGTTAAGAAATATCAGGAGTAAGCACGACCCAAAGAAAACCTGTCTTCTACTGTGGGAAGAGAATAGTGCATTTCCATTTGTATGCAAGACAGCTGTAACATGTTAGGCATAATTATGAACTTGTCTTTGTATCTGGAGAGTAAATGTAGTTTTAAAAAATGTATCTGATTGTCAAAGTGACAAGGGGTGGATTGTGACAGTTAACTGATTGTGTCAATTTGAGTAAGAAATGCCAAATAATTGGATTAGCATAGTTTTGGGTGTGGCTGAAGGGATTTATTGAAGACAGAAGGCCCATCCAGGGTGT
>PVJO010024337.1:0-24547 GCA_004026905.1 Hystrix cristata | reverse complement strand
TTCCTCCACACTGGTGGACTTAGGTTGAAGCCACACCTTGGCTACCATGAATAATGCTGACAGGGACATGAGGAATATAAATCATCTCTTAGGAGTGCTGATCTCATTTCCTTTAAGTCTGTACCCAGAATTGGAATTCCTGGGTCATACGTTACTTCTATTTTTAACTTTTTGAGAAATCTCTACATTGTTTTCCGTAATAGCCTCACTAGTCTACATTCCCACTAGCCACATGCAAGGGATCCTCTTATGCACTGAACCTGGTTGTCTTTTGGAATGTTTTTAGTAATCATCTAACAGGTTTACAACCATATCTCATTGTAATTTTGACTTACGTTTCTCCAATAAATAGTTATGTTGGAACATTTTCATAAACTTATTGGTCATTTTTATGTCTTCTTTGAAAAAAAAGTTTGTTTTCTGATGTCATCCTATCTATGTATGTTTTTCTCCTCCTGCCTGAGTTTTTATGTGCCCTATATAAACAATCTTTGCCAAGACCAATGTCAAAATGTTTTCCCCTATGTTTTCTTTTAGATATTTATACTTGTAGGTCTGCTTCTGAGACTTAGCTATTATGAATTGTACTGATGTAAACATTGGTATGCATGTATGACTGTAGTATGATGTCTTTAGCTCTTTGGGAGAGATATCTTGAAGGAGAAAGCTAGGTCATATGGAATTTCTAATTTTAGTTCTTTGAGGAATGTCTATACTGATTTCCATAATGGTTGTGAAAATGGGGAAAGGGGATTTAGAGATGGAGGGAGGGAAGTGCATGGGAAGGGGAAAGGGATTAAAAAGAAAGAAACAAGCTGTGTTGTGTACATATCCCTACTCCCCAAGAAGCATGTAAATTTCACATACAGAAATCATGTACAGATAAAATTAAATTTAAAATGATATCATTCTTCTGCATTTGGATATCCAGTTCTCCCTCCATCATCGTAGAAAGTACACTCCTGTCTATATTATGTTTTTGGCTTCTTGGTTGACCAGTAGCTGACCACCTATGTGTGCCTTGTTTCTGGGCTGTCTGTCCTTTCTTTCCTCTGGGGTCTGATTTTGTGAGTACTGCAAGGCTTTGTTTACTATAAACACGGGGTGCGATTTGTTTTTTTGTTTTTTTGTTTTTTTAATTTTATTTTAAACCAAGAACATGTATTGGTACATTCTACATACAATGGTCACATTCATTACATTAATTCTGTACCTATACATGATGTATCTCGGGATGCGATTTGAAATCAGGAAGTGCGATGTCTCCAGCTTCCTTCTTCTTTCTCAAGATTGCTTTAGCTATTTGGGGCTTGCGTGAGTGCATGTGATTCTGTGTGAATTGTAGGACCATGTTTTTTTTTTTTTATTTCTGTGGATTTTGATGCTGAGACCACTGACTCAGTGGATCCCTTTGAACAGGTGGTAGAAGTCGGCAAAGCGGGTGCAGGCAGTTGGCACACTGCTACTCGGCAAGGGGAGAGAGAAGCGGTGCTCCAGGATCAAGACACAGGTGAGAGGAAAGCTGAAGGTCACAGGGAAACAGAAAGACAATGCATTGGCATTTGGCGGGAAGGAACCAACCCTGCAAACTCGGCCACCGAAGTGGGGCTGGCAGCCCCGAGGTAAGAAAGAGCAAGCTGGAGACCCCGCATAGGTCCCTGCTCTGAGAGAGACTCCTCTCGCCTGACTGGCGATTTGACAGCGCCTCCAGATCTCAGAGGGCTGCCAACAGGAGCCATCAGAAAGGGGATCGGGAGCCCCAGAGCAACCACACTCAGATTCCTGCAGTCGCCTGCCATGGTGACTAGGGGTGGGGGGCGGGCAGAGACAGTCAAGGGCCGTGGGGATGCACAGGGGTCCCGATCACAGACCCCGGGCAGGGGGAGCTGCTGTGAAGGGTCAGGAGATGGTCCAAACCGCCTTCTGGTGAGGACTGGTCCTCCAGTATGTGTGGGTGTGGGGCCAGATGCGAAAACTGGGACCAAGCCCACCCGATTGCTTGGGGTCCCTGCCCAGCATGAAGCTCAGCGATGTGTTTTCTTTCCCCCGCCCCAGCACGCTCAGGGAGACCCCTGCTTGGACATTGTTCCTTGAAGTGCAGACACAGACCCCTTCCAGCCCTCTGGCGCTGAAGCTCTTTGGAAATGGTGTGGCTTGAACTGAGCAGGAGGATGTAGACATATACTCAGGTGAACAGCACACTGAGGCACAATGACTCCTGTCTGGCAGGAAAGCAGGGCGGGCCTAGTGAGTGGGTGTGCAAACACGACAGGTTCACTGTCCTTCCACACCAGAGGGCAGGCCCTGGAGGGAAGCCCGACCCTCACATCCAAACACCTCGCCGTGCAGGAATATATTGGGCAGATTTTTCTTTTCTTTTTCCTTTTCCGATTTTGTCTTTCTTTCTCCCAACAAAGATGAGCCTAAGACCAGACAGATTCACTGCTGAATTTTCCAGACCTTTTAAAAGGACCAACACCAGTGCTCCTCCTTAAAGTATTCCACAGTGTAAGAAATGCTTCCACACTCATTCTGAAGGCCAATATCATCCAAAAGCACAAGGACACAGCAAAAAGAAAGCTATAGACCAATATCCTTGATGAACATAGAAAAAAAATTCCTAATAAAATGTTTGCAAACCAAATCCGACAACAGCTGGTTTTATTCTAAGGATGTATGGATGTTTCAACATTCACAAATCAATAAATGCCAGCTCATAAATGGAATCAAGTATAAAAAAATCACAATCTCATTTCAATAGACTCAGAAAAAGCCTTTGACAAAATTTAACATCTCTTTATGACCAAAGCCCTGAACAAACAGGGTGCTAAGAGATCGTGCCTCAGTATAACAAAGGTATATATAAAAAGACACAGCCAACATAATACCAAATGCAGCAATAATGAAAGCGTTTCCTCTAAAATCAGGAATGAGACAAAGATGTCCACTTTCCTCGGTTCTATTCACTATAGTATGTGAAGGTTTGGCCAGAGCAAATATACAAGGAAAAGAAATAAAAGGGACACAAACAGGAAAGGAAGAAGTCAAATCATCCTAATTTGCAGACCACATGATCCCACACTCAGAAGACTCTAAAGACTGCACCAAGAGACAGTTAGAGCTGGTGAAGTCAGCCAAGTGGCAGGACAAAAAATTAACATTAAAAATAGCCTTTTCATACACCATAATAAACTAGAAGGGAAAGAAATCCGGAAAACAATTCCAGTGATAATAGCCTTTTTAAAAAGGTCAGAATCAACCTACTGAAGGAGATAATAGACCTGTACAAAGAAAATTACAAAACACTGAAGAAAGAACTTGAAAAAGACCCTGGAAAATAGAAACCTCCTGTGACGAAGCCACTCAACTACAGCCATCTGATTCCTGACAGGAGGACCAAAAACATACATTAGAGACCAGATGGCCTTTTAACAAAGAGTTCTGGGGACACTGCACAGTCTAGATGTAGAATATTAAAACTAGGTCTCTGTCATTCACTGTGTACAAAAATCAATTCAAAGTGGATCAAAGAATAGTACTCCATTATATAAAAAAATCACATTTCTCTGCTGTAAAGAACGATAAGCTTGAGATAATTCTAGGTAAATGGATGCATCTTGAGACCATACTCTGAAGTGAAATAAATCGGACACACATGTTTAAATACTGCATTGTTTCTCTGGTGTGAGAAACTGAAAGTGTAAATAAAGACTAAAGTGTATTATATTGGGAATGGGAAGAAATTATTCAAATGGGAAGAGGAACAAGGGAGGGGGAAAGGAACAGAGGGACAAGAGAAACAAGGAATAGAAGGAGACAGTGGAAACAAAGCTTTTGTAAATAAGGGGGGGCTGAAGGGAGGGGAGGAAAATGGGAAAAAAATGAAGCAGCAAGACATATCATGTACAGGTACAAATCCCCTATGATGAATGTTATTACTGTGTACATCTAAAATGTACCATTAAAATAAAATTTTAAAAAAAGAAATGGATCAAGGACCTAGATATAAGAATGAAACCTTGAATCTGTTAAAAGAAAAAAGTAGAGGAAACACTTGAAGCCATAGGCACAGAGAAAGGCTTCCTCAGTAGGACTCTAGACTTCAGGAAATAAGAGCTAGAATCTAAATGAGATGACGGTACTTCAAATTAAAAAGATTCTGCTCAGGGAGGGAAACAACCAGCAAGAGAAGAGATGACTTACAGAATGGGAGAAAATCTTTGCCGGCTACTCTTCTGACAGAGGATTAATACCTAGAATAAATAAAGAATAAAAAATCTTCACACCAACAAGCAAATAACCCAATAAATAAATGGGCAAAGTAATTGAACACATGCTTCTCGAAAGAAATACAGAGGCCCAAAAAGTGTGAGAACAGATGTACAAACATCTGTTGCCATTAGGCGATGCCAATCAAAACCACATTGAGATTCCAGAATGACTGTCATCAAAAATAAAAATAAATACATACATACATAAATGCTGGCAAGGAAGTGAGGAGCAAGGAACCCCTCTACACTGTTGGCGGGAATGTAAATTAGAACAGCCTCTATTGAATCAGCCTAGAAGTTCATCGAAAAACTAAAAATAAATCTATCACATGACCCTGCTACATCACTTCATAGCTCTGACATGGAAGCAGCCTAGGTGCCCATCAGCAGATGAACAAAGAAAATGTGTAATATTTACACAGTGAAATATTATTCAGCCATAAAGAAGAACAAAAATATGTCGCTTGTGAGAAAACAGAACTGGAGAATATCATTTTAAGTGAAATAAATCAGACTCAAAAAGACAAGCATCAGACATCTTCCTTAATATGTAGAATGAAAAAAACAAAGATACCATTAACGTAGAATGAAGAGTATTATTAGGGGAAGAGAATAAAGATTGGAGGAGGAGTGTTCCAGAAAATAATACAGGAATGGATACAATCAAAATATGTTAAACACTTGATGAAGATACCATATTGAAGCCCATTATTTTGGAAAATTAATAGGCACTAATTAAAATATTAAAAATAAAAAATGATATTCTTTCAATCAATAAACACTATTATCTATTTGTTTGTGTTTCCCTTCATTTCTTTCATCAACATTTTATAGTTTTCAGTGTATTCTTTTCAGTACTGAGGATTGAACCCAGGGCCTTCTCACTGAGCTACATCCTCAGCTCTTTTTTTTTTTTTTTTCTTTTTGAGACAAGTTCTTGCTAAGTCACTAAATTGCCTACTCTGGGTTCAAACTTACGATCCTCCTGCCCCCACCTCCAGAGTGCTAGGATTACAGATGTGAGCCACCAGAACCAGCTCAGTGTATAAGTTTTTCATCTCAGTCTTAGTCCACTTTGGCCTGCTAAGATAGACCATCGGGAAATTTATAAAAAAGAGAGTATGGTTGTTTACCATTCTGGATACTAGGAAACTCACATTTCCGGGGTCTGCATCTGGTGCAGACCTCCTTGGGATGTCACCCATGACAGAACGTGGAGGCAGAAGAATACTCAAGAATCCCAACTTATCACCAATCCTACTCTTCCCGATCTTGTGACACTGGGCCAGTGGCCTTAGGGCTTAGTCACCTCTCAAAGACCCTACTGTTCAGGGTTGCTGGGCTGCAGATTAAACTTTCAACACATGAACTTTGAGGACACATTTGAATTCTGGCATTCTTTTTGACTAAGTTTAATTCCTGAGTATTTTAATATTTCAACCTTATTGTAAGTAGCATTTTCTTAATTTTTATGGCAAGGTGATTTTTAGAGCACAGAAGTAGAACTAAATTTTTGTGTTAATTTTGTATAGTGCCAATTTACAGAATTCACTTATTAATTCTAACTACTAATTTAATTTTAGGTAGACTTTTGGGTAGAGTCCTGATGATTTTTATATCTGTAACCATATCATCTGCAAATAGAAAACATTTTAGTTCTTTCCTCCCAATTTCTTTTTCTTGTGTGTTTTTGTTTTGTTTTGTTTTGTTTTGTTTTGCCTGATTGCTCCATCCAGAGCTTTTGCATTAAGTTAAATAGAAGTTATGAAAACAGGGATCCTGGCATTGTTGTCACTGCAGAGGAACATCTTTCCATTTTTCATCCTGAATCTGACTTTGGCTGTGGGGTTGTCATATCTGGCCTTTATTGTGTTGAGGTTTGTTCCTTCTATAGCTGATTTGCTGAGTTTTTATCATAAGTGTTGAATTTTTTCAAGTGGTTTTTCTGCATCTACTAAAATAACTGTATTAATTTCATTTTATCCTTTATTCCATAGATGTGCCATATTATGCCTATTGATTCATGAATGTTGAACCATCCTTGAATTCCAGAGCTCTTAATCCCTTTTCACTGTGGTATATGATCCTTCTAATTGTGTCATCAAATTCAGTGTGCTTGTACTTCATTGATGATTTTTATGTTAATCTTTTCTATTGTTTTTCTCATTTCTATCATGTTTATTTCTTAATCTTCATTATTTCTTTTTTCTAAAACATTAGGCGTGGTTTATTCTTTTTCTCATTGCTTGAGGTATAAGTCAGCTATTTACTTGAGACATTTCCTGGGTGCAGATATATGGGGCAGGTGCATGCAGGAAGCTGGCATGAGCCTCTGGAGCCTGTGCTGGGTGGATTAAGGAAGGTGCTTCTCTCTCAAGTCAGCTGAATATGAAGACAGCAACGAAAGCCTGCAGGAAACTTGGAAGTCAAGGAAACATGACTCCACACAGAGAGCAAAATAATTTTCCATTAATCAGACTCAAAGAACTGGAAATCTACAAATTGCTCAACCCCAAATTTAAAATAAGTATTTTACAGAAGCTCAGCAAACTGTGAGAGATAGAAATAGTAAACTCAATGAAGTAATAAAATTAATTCTATACTCATTTTATAGGTAATAAATACATGAAGAAAGAAATGATTTATTTAGTCTTCTGTTGAAATACATACATAAGCAAAATCTTCATTTTTTGATTATAATGACTCCCGAGGTAGCATTTGTAACTTAAGCAATTGTACATAATAACCAATGATTTTCCTGTGCTCATATCATTTCATGGGCACAGGACTAGGACTAGACCAGCACTCTTGCCTGACTAGATGGATCGTACCAGTTGAGTGACACTGTGTTCATTTTGGACATTAAAAATAATAGTTTTCACAGCTGAAGTTTTAAAGTCTCAGGAGGCAATTTCACACTACTGCTCCCAGTTTTCTCCATTTGGCCTGTACTTTCCAGCTGGGTGGTTTGGAGCATTTCTTCAAAATATATTAAAGTACCCGGTACATGTTTTCAGAATTTTTTGAAGAGGTTATTGTAGAGTAGAAAAATGCCACATAACATTCTCTCCTGTGATAACATAGTAATGTTAACATTTGCTTAGGAAACACTGTACTGGAGCATTTAGGTGCTGGCTATTGTCTAGTGAAGCCTGGTTCTCCTCATATTGGGTCTTATTATATTTGTATATATTTTACACAAACAAAACAGTTGGCTCTCGTCTGATGTATTTAAATTTTTTTCTTAACTTTTCAAGGGATAAAATTATTTGAGCATATAAAGATTACCTATTAAAAAGCACGGGTATTGTATGACCCCCGGGACCATCCCATTGTTGCCTCCCCTCTACATATGGGCACATATTCCTCGTTGATTTGTGGCATTTATAAGAGTGAAAAATGCTGTATAACAGGTTATAGGACTATTTAACTATACACAGAACAGTTTCACTGCAGAATGAGTCTGCTGGTTTATATTCTCATTGGCATTTCTACATATTGTGAGTGTTAACAGCTAAATAATATTCCATTCTAGAGAAGGGGTTCCATGATCTATGTCACCATTTGTTCTTTTCTGGACCTTCATGCTATTTCAACTTTTGACACTACCTGGAACCCATAGATATACAGCCTTCTGAATAAGTTTTTGTCCTGTTTTTGACTATTTTTAAAGATTGTATCATAAGAATGTGAAAATAGATGACAAAATGGCAAGTATATTATACTTTGGACATACATTGAGACACTGCTTCCTGGAAAGCTTGCATGGAGCACAGTTCCCCCAGAAATCCCTGTGTCCATTCACAGAAAGTCTACAAAATGCTTTGCACTTTCGAGGGGCTCCTCAGGCCCTGGAGCTGCAACTAGACCCATCTGGACTCTCTGGGGGTGGTTTTGTAGTAAGGTGGCCAAGGAGGGAATAGGCCGGGAACTGGCTCCGGCCTATTCCCATAGCAGGCTCTGCCACACAATTTACCCCACTGAATTACAGACTAGAACACGAGGCAAATAACAGAAGACTCCCGAATACAACACAATGCAAATTTAAATCATAGCACGCAAATAGTCACAGACGGATTTGGCTTTCTGTGACTCACATCTGCTGGGGTGGAAGATGGGGTGTGGCTGCTGGGCAAAGAAGTCCCCACTGGGCCCAAAGCAAGTACCATCTGAAGGGGGCTGTGCCACTGGCAGCCACCCTTCACCCGGATGGTGGGGGGTCAGTGGCCTTGAAGGAAATCCTGTGCAACTATGGCTTTTCTGGAGTATGAACTTGTCAGATGCTCTGCCTTCATTTTTTATCAAGCAGAAAGCCCTTGAGGTCCCCTCTTTTAACACAGAGGAGGTTGAACAGACAATTTTCACCTCTTTATCTTGTTTGATTTCCAACCACTATGAGTCCCACAGCTGTGGCACCACCCATGCTTCCCATGGGTGAGTGGCAGCATGATGGTCCATGGAGAGGCCAGAAGCCACTGCAGGGAGATCTCGGATTCTGTCCACCCCAGTGCCTGCTTCCAGGGGAAATCGCATTGACCTCATGATAGTGCAGGGGGATTGTGGCCCTCCCTCTTTTTCATGCCAAAATTTCATCACTTTTCTACCCAGTATGTTCAGTAAGTGAAGGGGGGTAACAATATTTCTCCACATTTCAGGTACAAAAGGTGGCTGCATTAGAAGACATCATCACAGCTAGAGTGATCAGCTTGAGTTTGTCCAGGAGCGAAGGGCTTCCCGGGACTTTCTGGGTTAAACTGGAACCCTCCCCAGCAGATCCCAAGGGTTGAGCACCCTAAGCGCCACTGGCAAATTGAGATGTAACTGGTATTTACTGTTACAAGTGATCATTTTTATTTCTTTTCCAACAGGATTTGTGATACTCTGAGATTATGAGGCCTGCGCAGTTTATGAGGTAAGAAAGAAATTTACTAAAACTTAGCAGTTCTCACATTAATAGTTGCAAATTTACCGTGAGCCGAGAATATTTTTGATTAATTTTTAGAGCTATAAATATTGCCAAAGGGTAAGAGAAAAAGAAAAAAGGTAAAGGTTTAAGAGGTATAAATAATTTAAAACTTGAGGATTGAGTTGTAAATAAAAGCAGATCAAATAGCTACTTTAGTTCTCAGCCTTTTACGAATCTACATTCTGGACTGGAAGCAAATTTGGCAAGGGCGGCCCCATCCGTCCAACTCAAATAGCAGCTCCCAGGCCTTGCACGGGTTGGCTGTCTCCTTAAAGTGTTCTCCTCAGGGGACCTGTGGGTGGCGAAGCGGGTAGAAAGAGAAGAGCAAGAGAGAAACCGGAGGGGGCAAAGGCCAAGCACCCCCAGGAACATTTCAGGAACAGAAGCGCTGGGCCGTGAGTGCTCACTTCACCCCACACACTCAGGCATCCACAATTCTGTAAGTTGCTCTTACAGAGACTGAGGTGCAGGTTTGACCACTTCAAGGGTGACGTTTTTGCCAGGAGGAGCCCAGAGTCGTGTGTAAACAGTCCTCAAACCTGAGTTACCCGGGAGGGCACACGGGCTAGGGGACGGGTACTCCCATGAAGCGACCCTGGAAGGCCGTGTCTGCCATCTGCGGAAGGGGTTGGGAATCCTGCCGCTGGGACAGAAGGGTCAGCTGGCACCTGGGACTCAGGTGTCCCTTCGTGCCTCCCGCAGACCCAGGTGCATTTATTCTGAGTGCCTGACGCGCTCTGCCGGCTCTGCAGAACCAGACGCATCCCACAGCCGTCTCTGCTGGGCCGGGCGGCAGATGAGAAAGCCGGCTTCGTGGTCTCTCCCGCTGCTGCACCATGGCAACCTGCTATTTGTGATAAGGTGCAATCTCATCTCCTATCAGGCGCATTTTCCACTCCTTGATACCTACATCTCTATTTCCAGGAGCCGAGAGAAATGTAATACCTTTAACCAGGAAAATTTTCTGCTACACAGTCTGCTGTGAAATAGAATCCTTTTCTGCTGATGAGCTTGGCCGCCTTACACAACAAATTGAGTGATTGCTCTGAAATAAGCAGCATGTAAACCTACGGGCGATGTTGTCAGTCTGTTCTTCCCTGATCGGGGCGGGGGGGAGGCTGTCAGCAATTCATTTGTAGGAGTCACACAAACTACGGATGAGGAAGATTACTTGGTGGGAACCTTATCGGGCAGTGCAGGCTGTCGGCAGCAGCAGGGAAAGCTCATTGTTTTCCACTGCAGTCCAGAAATTTTTAATTTGATGCGGTCCCATTTGTTATTTCATGGTATAATTTCCTGTGCTATTGGAATCCTATTCAGAAAGACTTTGCCTGTGCCTCTGACTTCAAGCATTTCCCATTTTCCTCTAGTAGTCTCGAAGTTTCAGGCCTTGTACCTAGCTAGGTCTTTGATTCATTTGGAATTGATTATTACATAGTTGCAAACTTCTACATACAGATACCCTGTTTTCCCAGTGCCATTTGGTAAAGAGGCTGCCTTTCTCGCCGCATGTATTTTTGTCACCTTTGTGAAGAATCAGGTGGCTATAGTTGGTTTCTGTCAACGTGAGTTTGAAGAAATGAGCATTCAAAACATAGCTGTCTTTCTGTTTAATCTGCAGCCTCATTAAGAAACAATGAGCATGCTTCACTTACTTTTTCATATCCAGTATATAGAACACGTTTGAAATTTTAACAAAATACGATATGACTATAAAATGTTTTTATTTTTATATATTCACTTAATAAAGATGGACATAATCAATAACTAAATTATACATATGCTGCTCAAGACTATTTTGCTATACTAAGTCTTTTGTATTTCCACATAAATTTTCAAAGCCCCTTATGAACTTCTATCAAAAATAAAAAGAGTTGCTAGAATTTGATAAAGATTAGATTGAGTTTATCTATCAAATTGTGGGAAACCAGATGCCTTAGCCATGTTGGCCTTCAACATGGAAACACACTCTCTCTCTCCATTTCTCTCAGTAATGTCATGTGATCGCCAATGTGGAATTTTGGCACATCTTTTGTTAAATTTATACCTAAACATTTCTGGTGTGATAGCTATTTGAAATGATGATTTTTAGATTCCTTGTTTCATTTGTTTGTGCTAGTATGTGAGACTATAACTGATTTTTCTGTATTATTTATGTTCCTTATTCTTGTTTGTTCTACTGGTAATTTATATTACATAGACACAACCACGCTGTCTTCCTAAACACAGATTTAATTCTTCCTTTATATTCCCTTGGTTTCTTTTTTCCCCTTTCCTCATGGCACACGACTAAGATCCCAGCCTAAGGTTGAACTGAAGCATGAAGAGACATCTACTCCTTGCTCTGTTGACACAGGTCTCCTGGGACCTCTCTCCCACCTGCCTTTAGGTCTGTAACTACTTAAGTCCTTTGGGGTTGACGGGATTGTATTGTATCTTTGCTAAATTCTACTCTTCCTAGTCCACTTTATTTTCCTCATGACCCAGATGCCCCAAGCTGTCCTTCGCCAGAGTTTCAAAGGTGTCATCGGAGCGCGTGCTCTTCTGTCTGTAGGAAGTGGTCTATGTTTTGCCTGTCTGTCCCTGTTACCACCTGTGTGTCCCCTGGAATGTCAATGAAGTATACTCATGCTCCTACTCCACTCCCCTCAGAACTTGTTAGTGAACTGATTTTTAATAGTCAAATGATGGATGTCAAGTAATGAAAAATAAAGCTCTGTGTATATTTGGGGCCCTACAGATCTGGCAGTTTTAATACAAGGATGGCAGGAAGAGCTCTGAGCTCATGAGGTCATAGGAGAGTAGCCATTACCAGGGTCAGTCACTTCCCCTGTGAGGATGCCATGGGGCAGATGAGTGTGATAGGTGGGCTGGACACACGGAAGACTCTGAAAGCCACCACAAGGAGCTTAGATTGGGAAACAGACTTGCCAGACTTGTTCACTCCTTCTTTGCTTCATCCAGTGTTTTCGAAATACCAGGAAAATTAGAAACCTGTGGCAACTTCAAGCTGTTACGTGAAAAATGATGCTTTCAAAGCCTTGCTAAATGCATTCTGCATGTGCAGACAGAGGAGTTATTGTCATCTGGGAGGACTGATTTTTACCAACAGAGCAGGAGTTCAATGAATGGTAGGAGGGAGAGAGAGTAGAAAAGGAAGAAAAAACAGATATGCTTCCTGGAAATGGGAAAGCTGCTGGGCTTGTTTACTTCTAGCCATCAGTAGCAACAGAGTTGAGGATGTAATTATCACTGTAATTTTAAATAATAAATAAACCATGCAAAAGGACGGAAGCTTTTTAATGGAGGGAGAACGTTTTCTCAAAAGAGTGATTGCTTATAGTCTTAGAAGCCTGAGAGAGGGAATGAGAAGGTTCTTACTTGGTACTTAAGAGATATTCTTTGCACACTTTTAGTATTCTAGAGTGTATCTGTCAAAGGATTTTTGAGCTGTCTTGAGTAATTTATGGGAGCCCTTTGGAAGTTGCCCTCTACCTCTCCAAGTTTTACTCTAAGTCGGGAGAGAGGTCTGCTTCTCAGGGTGCTGTACATAAGCTTAGGAGAGGGGACAAATGATATAACCACCGCCATCCTGTGGCTCCACAGTCATGGGCTGTAAGTCAAGGAGTTTACAGACTGAACACTTGCCCTTGAGCAGCTGTGGGGTGGGAGGTGGTAATGACTCTCTCTTCCTCACATTGTTCTTAAAGGAGCTTCCGGAGGAGGCCGAGTTGAGTCCTTCCTGCCACCTGCCTGGAGATGTGTATCCACCGGCGCCTAGGCCTTTTATACAATACCTGCCTTGTGGCTTCAGTGCCATAGAAATCACCCTGATCCTACATTCCCTGATGCTTTTAGCTCAGAAGACTGAAACTGGGGCACTTATGTCTTATTTACAGGAAGACATACTCAAAGGGCTGAAAAGCTAATTAAAAATTTTAGTTACTTGAATTCATTGTCTTAGTCAATTTGAGGATGCTACCACAAAATGCCATAAACTAGGAAGTTTATAAACAACAGAAATCTGTTTCTCATGGTTTGGGGGCTGGATGTCTGAACTCGGGTTTCTACCAGAGTTGGTCCCCAGCGAAGGTCCCCTTTTCAGATTAGAGGTGACACCTTGTCACTTGTCACTCGCCACTGTGTCCTTGTGGAAAGGACAAGGGGCTTTTACAAGGGTCCTGATCGTAGTCATGGGGGCCGTGCCTTCCTGACCCATCTCCCAGGGGCCCCACCACCTAATGCCATCACAGCTACCATTAGGTTTCGATCTGTGACTTTTGGGTTGACACAACACCTCAGCCATGGCACTTACTTAGGTGGGAGCAGCAATCATGGAGCACGTGTTTCAGCTGTTAAGCTACAGATGAAGTAAAAGAGCAGCAGAGTTGGAAGTTTAAAGCCACCTGGCTTCCTCCCTACCCCAGAGCCGATTCCCAGGGAACCTCAAGCAGGTCATTGTTCAGAGAGTAGCTGTGTGAGTGACCTTGTTTCCTTCTGCAGTTGTAAAGCGAGGGCCATTCATTGCCTAAGCTGGGTGTGAGGTTATCATCACAGATTAGAGAAACCCCACGTGCAAGCCCCACCTAGGGAATTAGTGAATTGCTTTACTTCAGAATCAAGACCTATAGAAGGAAAGCTAGCACAGCCCAGCTGTTATGTACCTTAGCAGAAGTGACTCCATCTAGCACCTTAGCAGAAGTGACTCCATCTTGACTCGCCTGTCATTGAACAGTAAACAAAATGTTTCTCCAAAACATGTTAAAGGCCCAAACCTGGTAACTCCAGATGGTCTCAACTCATTTGTGGCAGTGATGATAAAGTAAGGACTATAGCTTCTCTAATGCTATAAAAGCAGTTGGCTTTGGGCCATCAATATCCTCCTTGGGATTGCATCCTCCTCCTCATCTTTACTTGCTTTTGATGAGTTGCTCACATACATGTCCTCTTCTTGCTAATCTATATCTAAAATTTCATATGAATTACTTCTTTCTGAAGTTATTTTCATCTAGCCTTCTTATATGTGGGTTTCTCTCATTTCTTGACTAGACTATTCTTAAATAATACAGCAAATACATAACATAAAAAAACAGTAAACATTTCTGGAAAGAATGAATGAACACAGCAGGAGTGGTCTTGGCACAGCCCATATTGTCTAATGAGGGTTTCTAGGGTCAGTCCCTCTGGAACAATGATTGGCCTTTAGAACAATGAGGATGGACGCTTAGAAACCGTGGACCCTCACTGTAAGGACTTCCATTGTCACCTGAACACCCCACGGTCTTCCCAGGTGTGTTTCTTAGTGGTTATCTTGTTAACTGTGCAACATCACTGTAAAAATTATACTATGAAAAGAAGCACAGTATTGATGCACTTAAGGAGGTTCTGAATATATTTCCAGCAGATCATTAACAGAAGATTAGATATTTTGAGTGTAAAGTGCAGGCAGTTTTGAATGGAAAGAGAAAGTGTAAAGAGGAAGAGGTGAGACTTCCCAAAATCACAGTGTGTCCAGTCCACAGAATTAATTAGACAAATTGAAAATTCATACATAGGTTTGCTCCAAGCTGGTGGACTAAGTTATAACAATTAGAGTAAAAAACAAAACACTTCTCTGTTCAGTTCTTATGGACTGGTACAGTGTTGCTCCTGATCCATTGTAGATTTTAGAACTAAAATTTATTCATTCTCTGAACCAAGGAACACAGTTCAACAATTACTGGGGTTTTTTTCACCACAATCTCTTAAGTTTAAATGAATAATTAGAAATACAGCTTTAAGAACTATCTCATACAGAGACATTATTATTTAGACATGTATTCTTTTGTCAAAGTAAACCATGTGTTGACACAGGTGTGTGTGTTACAGCCATTTTATTTTCAAATGTTTACACTTACAGTAACACTAGCTGCAACCATTGTGGTGTAGACAAGACATGACAGAGTCTATAAGAATTTTCTAAAACCTCAACAGTTTTTTTTATTAACACCATAACACCTGATTTAAAAGGCTACAGAGAAATGTTCCAAATTCCTAAGTAATAAGAGACAGTAATCGTAGGAAGACTTCATAGACGGACAGTCCATAAAGAATGGTGTGGATTATAGGAGAGTCAAAATTTGCTATTATTGGACTCCAAAGGAAAAGTCACTGGAGGGCAGGAGGAGGAAAAGCAGCCTCCTGAATGTGGTTCAAGGAAAACTCAAGCAGCTGGCCAGGTTGGGGTTAGGCGAAAACTTAGAAAAGGATTTGCTTGTTGAGGAAGGATAGATAACTTTTGAGAAAATGGGTAAAATAGAAATGGGGCTACTTGATATAAAAAGGAGATGAATTTTCTTCATTATTTTTTTGTTGCTGGGACAAATACCTGACAGTCACAAGTTAAAGGAGGAAAGATTTGTTTTAGCTCTCAGGATGTAGAAGTTTCAGTCCATAGTCAGTTCACTCTAAGGCAGAGCAGCATGACAGAGGGACCTGGCAGAGGAGAAACAGTCCGTGGCAGGGCAGGCTGGAGGCAGAGAACCTGCTTTCTTCTCCTTTTTATTCCATCCAGGCTACAGGCCTATTGGTTGGTGCCACCCACATCCAAAGTGGGTCTTCCCTCTTCAGTAAATCCACCATCCACACCCAGAACTATGCCAAACTAATCAGTGGATTAATCCAATACCACACACCCATGATCTCACCACTCCCCAAAGCCCCACCCAAAAGCGCCAACTATGAGGTTTTAGGGGGACATCTATATATAAGCCATAACATGTGCTGAATAGAAATTTCTTCCGAGACCTGTTTGATTCTTTCTTTTTAGGCTTAAATGAGGCACTTGAACAAGGAGGTTCAGGCATGAACCGACATGAAGCCTGGGAGACGGGACATTCTGCTTCAGTCTTTCAGGCTCCTAACTCCTGCGGGACACTCAGGTTTAGGCTTGTTCCTTTTAACTATGCCATATTGCTGGAGTGTGTTTTTAGCTTTTGTCACTTTTATCAATCTGAGTCAGTCCTGAAAAACTTCTCTATTTCTTGACACTTTCCTGGAGCAGAAAAGGAGGTGACAACTCCAAGAATATTATGTCCCTGGATACTCGGTAAACACTTGTCTTCCAACCACTTGCCAAGCACCTACCTTCAGGAACACAGGCGTGAATTCAGTTGCTCTCAGACAGGGGACGGTAACAGGTCCAGGGGCATCCCTAGAGCATGATGTCAGGAGATGCCAGCATCTGTGACCCAACCAAAGCTAGGTGGACACCAGTCATCTGCCAACATGTGCTCATACATGGGAGAGAAGGAACCGGATTCCCATGGAGGCTGGAGTTCCAGAACTGTGGGGATATTTTTCAAAGGCACCACAGAGAGAGTTGAGTTGATAGCTGCGATCTGGGTTGCAAGTGGACAGATGTCAAAGCTGAGACTGCGAGGTGATCGTGAAGTTGGGTGGAGTTCAGACTCCTGAGTTGGTCACTTCTCAGGAGAGTCTGAGGAGACAGCGGAGAAGTTGGTAGAATGAGAAGAGGTACGTGCAGAAGTGTAGCATTCATATTTCTTCTTAAGTAGAGATCGGATATGCCACATCTTTGCTCAAAGGTCGTCTACCAACAGGAAGAGAAAGTCACCATGAGTACAAAGTTCTGGAGTGAATGAGGTTTTCTAAACAGTAAAAAAAAGAAAAAACAATAGATTTAACTACACAAATCTTTAATTTTTTAATATAAAAGTCAAACAAAAATGAGTAATGTCTTCTCAGACATTCAGTGCTAAATCATTAATACATAAAATCCCTGTAGAAATAATAAGAAAATCACACAACATTGGCATGGAAATGAGCCAACGATATGAATCCTCAGAGTAGAAAATGTGTGCAATGGTTAGGTTTTCCCTTTATTCAAAAAATTCAAGAATATTTCTAATCAGAAGAATAGAAATGAAAACATTTTCACCTGTCAAATTATCATAAAATTTTTTTAAAATAAAAGCACAAAGTATTAGTCGTATTTCCTACTGGAAGAAAAGAAGAGCATCTATTTGTTAGAATAATAAAACTTTGTTATTTTATAATCAGAAAATCGATGGGGCACAGTTGCTCTCCTGGACTTTAAGCCTGTCATTTGAGGCTTCTGTGGTGTGGCTCCTGACCACTGTCCACTCCACGTCCTTCTTTGGCTGCTCTGACCACTGCCACTCTCCAAATAAGCCATGTTTTCTTCATGCCCGTGTCTGGGGTGCCCAGGTCACGAAGCATCCCGGCCCCGCTCACCTGGAAAATTCCTGCTAGAATTAGCATTCCTCCTCTGTTTAGTCTCCCCACAACACTCCCATTATCCATGTCTTCCAATCACCTTGACAAAGAAACCCTCACTCCTTCACATCTTGACTGTGTTTCTTTTGTTCCCTATTCTGTGCCATATTTTAATAATTTACTAACACATCGGTCTTCTCTTAATCACATCGCAGGTGCCTTGAGAACAAGGATGTTGTTTTGATCATCTCTGTATCCCAAGTTCCCTCCCAGAGAGCTGACTGGTTAGAAATCACTGATCCTGTTAGAATTTGAGGACTCTGTTAACTGCTTCAGGTGATATGAGTGAATCTGAAGCAAAAGCATAAACTTAAGCCAAGATCGCTGTGCGTGCGCGCACACACACACACAAACACACATTTTCACTATGTGAGCTTAGTTTTGAGCTTTGCTTAAACTGGAGGCTTTTATATAGTCAATCTCCACCAAAGTATTTGAACATGTAAAACTTATTATTTAATTACTGAGTATTCACAAAAGTAAACACTCAAAACTCAAGCCATAAACTAATGGCTTAGTTTATCTCACTCTGGAGCCAACATTCAGGAAGCTTACTGGCTAAGTAAACAGTGTTTTGCTCAAAGCCCAGGATTTAACACCCTAGTCGGCTTTCCTGGGCTACATGACTGCCTCGAATAGCAGAGATACATGCCGAGTTATCTTCAAGCACACTTTCTCTCACTTATCCAAGGAAACATTTTTTTCTGCCATAAAAACAATATGCTGACCTCACTTGTTTCACTTTATTTTAATAAAGGATTTTTATCCTCTATTTTGATGTTATTACAGTTCTTTGGATTGATCTCACATCATAACCTGCGGGACAGGCATTTAAAGATGCGTTTAAAAGATGTGGTATGATAAATCCCGTGTACCAAGGATTTTGCATGGATATAGCTATAAAAATTAGTGTTCTCTGAATGAAGAACTTAATACCTTCCAGCAATTATCATGGTTTTTAACACTCACAGCATTTCAGAGAAAAAACTTCCTAAAATATAGTTTATGCTGATTCGTAGTCATAAAAGAGGACATCAGTCAGATGACGTACTCCTGATGATTCAGTCATTGGTCTGAACGCATATTGTTGTTTTGTGTCTTAGTCCTGTAAGGTCGGTTGTTATGCACTATCACATACACAGGCATTTTGGGATTTTCTCCTAACATGAAATTCCAAATTATTGTGCTTTGAAACTCTTAATCTTTGTTTTCAGCTGAAAGTTCTTTTTGCTCTTATGGGTCAAATATCTCTTACTGTAAATGCTTGGGACCAGAAGTATTCAGGATTTGGGAATATCTGCACATATATAATGAGATACGTTAGGGATGTAATTCGAGTCTGTGGACTAAATTCATTTATGTCCCATACACACCTCATATGTGCAGCCTGCAGATATTTTAAACACTATCAATAGTGAGCTCATTCTATGACTGTGACCCATTGCATGGGGTCAGGTGTGGAGTTTTCCACCTGTGGCATGCTGGGCTTAGAATGTTTCAGATTTTAGAGCATTGTGCATTTTGGATTTTCAGAATAGGGAGGCTCAGTCTGTGCTAAAACGATCTCTAGCTCTAATGATTCCAACTTTTGGATTTTCCCTTATTTCTAAGTCAGTCAATTTCCGAATCCCTGAGAGTGGCTTAATCCATCGCTCTGGGCATCAGCATCCATGTGTTTAGCAGAGCTCCAGGGCATCCTGGAAAGGCTGGGACAGGTTGCTGCTTGGTAAGCTGGATCCCTCAGGAAGCTGACATGGGGTTGAGGGTAAAAGGTGTGCTCAGTGACCAGGCCAAAGGTAGGTGGGCGAGGAGGCGCAGGGCCCAGTGCAGACCTAACAGATCTTGGCCAACCCAACAAGGAGTGGTGAAGTAGAGACCATCATTACAGCAGTCACTGTGGGTGGGTCAGGAAAGCTGTGCCTCACTGCCTGACCACAAGGCCACAGCACTCCGGAGAGGGCCACTCTTTCTTCAGGGACCTAAACCCTGGCATCTTTGTGACTACACTGCCACGAATAACACTGGCAAAGCTGACTGGCTCAAGTTATTCTCATTTTTGCTATTTGAAACAGTGCTACAAAAACAGTCCTTCACATAAAGCTTTTCTGTGAGAACTGGTATGTCTGTCAGATAATTTCCCGTAATCGTACATATATTTTCCACATTGTTCTCTATGGGGTTTAAAATTAGTCCCCCCAGAAATCTGAGTGCCTATTTCTTCATAGTGTTACCATCCATCAATGTAGAGAAAATACCTTTAGGATTTTACCAAACTAAAAGATGAGAATTGTTATGCAAGAAGTTTCAATCTTCATTTCTATTATCTATAATATTGAGCTTCATTTCTTGTGGATCTTACTAAAGCAGACAGACACCACCTCTAAGAGTTGGTAAGATAAACTGTAGAGTGGACACTCATTGGAATTCATTGTGGCTGTAAAAAGCCATGAGAAAATTATCTATATGAAAGAAAAGGATCCTCGATATATTTCCAAGGAAAAAAGCAAGGTGTAGCTTAGTGTACACAGTATACCACCTTTAGCGAGAGAATGTAGTATGAGAATAAAAATATGCACAATGAAACCCTGGAAACATACACATGAAACTGGATTAGTGGTTTCTTATAGAGTGCGAGACGGGCATAAGAAAGAGATAAAAATTATTTAGAGCAAAAATCTTTAGAATTTTACTAATTTGAGAGATGAGAAGTGCTACCCAAGAAGTTTTAATTTGGTTTGTTCTTATTAATAATTTTCAGCATGTTCTTCATTTTCATTTCTTTTTGGTGAGTAGCACACTCACTTTCTTAGCTCAGTTTTCTTTGGGGATATCACATTTTTTCATAAATTAGCAGACAAGGACTCATTATATAATGGGAATTTTAGATAATTTTCTATAAAACGAGTTGCAAATTTTGAATTTGTCTTTATCTCTGTTTATGGATTTTTTTGTCTTTGTCTTAGTTTAATGTAACCCATTTGTACTGTAAGAATATTTTATATATTTTATCACATATATTTTGCATATTTCTTTTTTGAGGGAGTGCTGGGGATCGAATTCAGGGCCTTAAACTTGTTAGGCAAGCACTTTACCACTAAGCTAAATCCTCAACCCTGGTTTTGCTTATTTCTTATGTAGCTAACTAATGGACCTTTTACAGATACTCAGCATGCGGTTTTCTCATTCATTTTATTTTCTATGTATAGATGGAGGTGATTTTTTGTGAATGTTATGTTAAAAATCCCCTACCTTATTGATTTCTCATTTTAGTTGCTTTTTAATTACTCTGCATTTCCACTTATACAACTGTCTTTCTGAAAATACTTGCAATTTTGACTTTTATAATTATAATTTATTTCTTGTCTAGTTGCATGGTCTTATAACTGCACCACAACACTAAGAATGGTAGTGACAGCTTGTGTCCTGGAGTTTTTCTTAACTTTAGCAGGAATTTCTCTATTAGGCATGTGCTGGCTTGGGGATGATAACATACTTACACACACACACACACACACACACAATCAATACATGATGAAGTAAGAGTTCTTTAATTTCTATTTAATAATAATTGTTACTATCAAAAATGAATTAAATTTCATCAGATGTGTTCAGCGTCTACAAGAAGATCATATGTTACATTAACAAGATACTGCATTAATAGATTTCTTAATATTCAAACATATTTATTTCCCTTGAATGAATTACTTTTATTTGGGTTGTATTACTCTTTTTGTATACTACTGAAATCTGTTTTCTACTTAATTTTGAATTCTTCTGATATGGGTAAGAAAAGTTTATTTACACAGAAAACTGCAGTTTTTAGAATGGATTTTCTCGACTTTGCCATTAAATTGCATTCACTTCTTTTAAAACATTAGAAAGGCTTCCTGCAGTTCCGCATGCAAGATTCAATGGCTTTAGAAAAGTCGGTAGAATTCCCTGAAGGACTGAAATGAAGGATTTGGGGGGAAAAAAATCTCGTTGTCAACTGTATGTATTTGTGGAAATATGTGTGCTTGTCGTGTCTTTCAATTTAGGATCAGTTTGAAAATTATCTTTCCTGGGAAAGTATCTCTTTCATCCAAATTCACATGGTATTTTTATAGAGTATATCTTCTTACAAAACTCTTTTTTTCTTTCATTAATTTCTAATGTTTTATTTATGCTCTTATTCTGTGTATTTATTAACTTATGTTGTGATTATGCTGGGTTCGACATGAAAGACCAGCTACACACTTTGTTATTTGTCCACGAATGAAACCAGAGAAGATTGGAGACCAGGGGCCGGGGATTTGGAGACAAGTAGCTTAGTAGACCACTGAAAATGATATATGTATCTGTGCCCATTGCGTAAGTAAAAATTTATGAAAGGAAAAGCTAGCAGTAAAATTTGTGTTTTACACAAATGCTCTGTGATCCCGTGACCGGGACAGGAGTCGGATGAGTGTCGTCAAGTGAGAGCTGACATTGGGAACTGTGGTCACCAGGCCGTGCACACGACAAGCCTCCACAGTGGTGCCGACCTGAATTCCACCCACTGACAGAAGTGAGTTAGCGTCTCATATCACGTGGGGCTTTTCTGTTGGTTTCTTTGACACATCCTGACACTCCAGGCCTATGAAAGGCTTTGCCAGATTATCATTTGGCCTGTATCATTAGATCTTTTAGGGATTTGTGGCTCGAATCCTGCTTTGATATTTAGGTGTGACCACTCCTTTTTGTGTGCATTTAATAGCTACACTTTTCTTAGTTACTTCATTGTGAATACTTTATGAACACTTTGTTGTCACTGTATAAAGCACAGAATCCAACTTTGCTTTGGAGTCAAAATTAACACAGTTTTATAAGTAAATTAATTCCCTTTGTACTTAGGACAGATGTGTCTGGTTGTCATTAATTATTAATCAGAGGCTGTGTGGTCTTCCGTTGTGCCAAGTCATCACAGTGTCTTTAAGGGGCCTCTTCTGATGAGTGTTTAAATTTGAATACTGTGATCACTCCTCGGGCAAACGATGACAACAGTTTGATCAGAGGCAAATATCTTCCTGTCACAATTGCAGCTACGCTTTTGACTAATGTGCACATTAAGATCTATGAGTGGATATTTCCGCTATAAACAAGGATATTCTGAGAGTGACAGCAAGTCATTACTGAGTCTTGTCTTTGATTCCAACAGCGTTGAGTGGTTGCACATTTATTTAACTCTCAAGGGAGTTCACGTACTGCTACCATCATAATCTCACTTTAGTGAGACACAGACTTCAAACTAAAAACGAGGGTTCAGGTTATTGTATTCAAAATATGTATCACCTACCACGAGGAGAACTCTTCTATAACTAAAACATATACAAACTTTATGAAAAATAAGTTGCTATCTGAGTTTATTATCTTATTACCTTTTCCTTTGTTTTCTCCCCCTTCAGTCCCCGGGCCACCCTCAGTCACCCACATGGTGACACGTTCCCACTACTTGATGCCTGTCCTCCCACCCTGGGTGCTTGGGAATCAACATCTTATTTCTAGGAAATAATGGAATTGCTTTTTATAATGGAATGTAATGGTGATTCAATTTTTAATATGATTTATGCAGTGTCAAAAACCTTCAGAAAGTACTGAACAGTACCAACAAAAAATAGCAGAAAGGCAGGATAGAGATTTGAGGCAGGCAAGTAGGGAAAGATACGGGATTGCATTTCTCTCTGAAGTCACACTATTCCAACTAAATAAAATCCAGATGAAGTCCCAATTCTATCAAATATTAATTTTGTCTGTCCATTCAAAAGTAAATATTTTATTGAGTCTCTACCCGATGTCAAGGGTGGTGATAAATACAGATGGTACAGTGATATATGACAAAATCCCTGTCTATCACAGTTGTGCCAGTTAAGCTTAATCGTCAACTTGATTGATTTGGGAGTCAGCAGATTGGAGGAGCACACTTCTGGGTGTGGCTGAGTGGGTCATGGAGATGTGACCTTGGGTACTCTGTCCAGTCTCTGACTCCTTCCTCTCCATCAGTGTCCCCTGCTTTGATTCCTGGCCATGATGCGCTGTGCACTTTTGCTCTGCCGCACCCTTCTGCTGTGGAGATGACCATGGATTGAACCCCTTGAAACCATGAATACAAAGTTGTATACGTCAAGTATTTATTCCCAGCAAAGAGAAGCTAATATAACAATAAATACTGATTTATTGTATAATATGGCGTATTAGTCAGATTTTTATTGCTGTGTCAAAATATCTGATATAAACAATTCGAAGGAGGAAAGACTTATTTTAGCTCATGGCTTCAGAGGTTTTAGTTCAGGGTCAGGTGGCTCCATTGCATTTAGGTTTGTGGTGGGGCAGAAACTCAACAGTGAAAAGGTGTGGCAGGGGAGATGCTCTCCTTACAGTAGCTGGAAGCAGAGAGAAGGAGAGGAATTTACCCTACAGGTGCATGCTGGTGGCTTACTTCCTCCAGTAAGCCCCAACTCTCAGTAGTTCATCTGGGGACTCATCAAAGTTAATTCATTGATGGTGTTAACTCCATCAAAATTCAAAAGCTCCTCTAGATGATCCTTGATCTAATCAAGATGATGATCAAGATTAGCCATTATATGCCTGCCTATACTCCTAGAAGTCTAAGAGGCTGAGGCAGGAGGATCACAAGTTTAAACCCAGCCTAACCTCAACATATAAGATAAAAAAGGATATAGTTCAGTACAAAAGCTCTGAGTTTGATCCTCAGTACTGAAAAAAAAAAAGAGTAAGTATCACAGTGGATAAATTTTAAGAAGGAAGGTGGCACAGGCGCCATTGTAACCTGAGTCTAGCAACACTGCAGCAAGGCATGTTTACTCTTTGAGAGTCAGAAGAAATGTTTAAGGGATGATGTGATAGGATAGCTTTATTTCCTAGAAGTTGACAACATGGGTTCGAATATGAAGGATGGAGTGGAGGGATCTGAGGCCAAGGAGGCGAAGAGTAGGAAGCAGCTGTTTCAATAAATCAGAGAGAAGGGAAGGAGCCT
>PVJO010024336.1:0-24538 GCA_004026905.1 Hystrix cristata | reverse complement strand
GTACCATATCTAAGCTTTCAATTTTAGGTTTTGTCCCAGCTCCATAAATAAATACTGCTCCCTGGTGGTATGTGAATCCACTCAATATATCCTCTGCAAACACAGGGAACTGGTTCTCTAGGTGGGGCTTGGGCTAGGAGTGTGCCACCTCTTCTGGTTGGAGGTCCTTTACCTTCTGAGCTCCTGCATCCCACCGTTGACCTCAGTGTGTTAGCTAAGAAAGGACACTGATGTGATGGGGAGGCATGATATCTCCCGTGTTGCACTGCCTGGTCTGGGGGGAGCAGGTGATGGTCTGGGAACACACACTGGCCATTACTGCCCGGGGCTCTGGTGATCTCTTATTTTGCTTCTCTTTGGAGGCACTGATCACAATGAAAACTCCACCTCTATTCACTTTCTATCTGTGTCCACACTAGACTGAGACCTCCTTGAAGACAGGTGACCGGCCCACAGATGCTCAAAAAATATGTTGATTACATGAAATAAACAATAGTCAGCAACAATAACCATCCCCCCAACACTTTGCTGTTAAAAAAAACACTTTTATTTATGTCATTTGATCCTCATATCAAACAAAGCAGTAGAGACCTAGGAATACTAGGACTGACTTGTACTAGCTCCCTCAGTTTGCTAGGTCCAACTGTTAAACAATGCAGAGTTTTGGGGGTGCCAGTTGTTACACTATTATAACTTGAAATTAACCATGGTGTGGGTATTTATACCCCAGGGCTGGACAAATCTGGGTTCTTGTTTTACAGAGAGAGACCAGTAGCAGAGGTGTGTTCAAAAATATTTTGTGGGGTTGGGGATTTAGCTCAGTAGTAGAGATCTTGCCTAGCAAGCACAAGGCCCTGAGTTCGATCTCTAGCACCCTCAAAATTTTTTTTTTCGGGAACAGGTAGAAGAAGATCATTGCAAATTCAGTATGGCCTAGTTTCAGGGAGAGGGAGAGAGACCCTCCTGGTTTCCGAGTCTCACTGCTCAGTGAGACACGGAGTCCAAATGCATTTACTTATTTTGGCAAGTATTTTTTCAGGGCCAGCTCTGTGCCAGAGATGTTCAGCCAGAGCAAATCGAGGTGAGCAATTAGCGGTTGGCTGAGATGAAGCAGCTCTTCCTGGGAGTTCTTCTCAGCAGGCAGTGTTGGTACTGTCCTGGGAGGCCTCGTCCTTTGCTGCCCAGAGCTATGACTACATCAGAATCTAGGACCTCGCCATTGTGTGAGGGCTGAGGCAAGTCCTGCCACATACCAAGCACCTGCTGTGTGACGACCCGGTTTTGACCCACTGCCCACGGCCCCTCCCACGGATTACGCAGCTCCCTACCTAAGAGAGGCTCACAAAGCTTCTGTCAGGAACGAGGGTCAAATCTGAACTGCAGCGTACCTCTAGGGTCCTCCTCGGCAAGGCTGGTTCTTATATACGCTTGACATCTACCAGGATCATGGTGAAAGCAGGGAATAATCAGGCTATACTGGGAAGCACATGGATATTGCCTGTATCTACACAGGTCCAGTATGTGCTGAATTTTGTTTAACCCCTACCCCCAAATTCTTATATTAAAGTCCTCTCAGTACCTTGACATACAACCTAATTTAGTATAGGTCTTAATAGATGTCATTAGTTAAGTAGGGATGAAGTCATAGTGGAGTAGTGTGGACCTGTATTCCAAGATGATCAGCAGCCTTATAAAAAAAGGGAAATTTGGACATGGATGGAGATACAGGGAGCATGCCACATGAAGATCATGCAGAGAACTGGGTGATACTCATACATGCCAAGGAAGACCAAAGATCACCAGCAAATCACTAGCAACTAAGACAAATTCATGGAACAGAGTCCTCCTCACAGTTCTTAGAAGGAACCAAACTGCAGACACCTGGACTTCAGACTGCTAACCTCCAGAACAGTGAAACAATACATTTTTGTTAAATTGCACAGTTTGTTGGACTCTGCTAGAGCATGCACAGGCCAGTAATGCAGTTCCCTTGCTTTGCAACTCTCCAAACTGGGCAGCACTGAATTGGAGCACGGGAGACATTACAAAATAATAAGGGTTAGAATCACACGCCAGAGCCCAGGTGTGTACCTCAAACAAGAGGCACTGGGTTTGGGGTCAAATAAGAATGCCCCTGAATGAGTACTTGGGGCTGCTCCAAGTGGCAACTCTCTTGTTCCATGGGACCCACACAGCAACTACAGACATTGGTGGCACTCTGTGGGGTCAGGTAAAGGACAGAAGCAAATGTTTCATCAACAAAAATGTGGTCTTGAGTCTGATATGTGCTCACACTCAAGGAATGGATGACAAGGAAGTGCCATGACACAGAGAGGTGGAAGGGCACAGGGAGAGACTGAGGACCCATCTCTGGGACTTCGTATAACCGCTCAGCCTGTGGGATTCCCAGTATCAGAATTTCCTCTATTAAAAGAAATGGCTATTTTCAGCATGTCTACCATGAAGAGATTTGATCCAGGTTGTCAGAAAAGGATGAGATGGGTCAAATACTGATTTTGGGCCTTAGATCTTTCATTCAAACTCCTCACGGGCAACACATGGATCTAGGTAGCTTTTGCCTTTAATTGACCCTGGATGCCCCAAGTATAGGGACCGGCAGGGAGGAGACACTGACCAAGCCCCCTTTGCCCTATCTTTGCATTAACCAGGGGTGATTATTTGGTGTGATGTTGATAGCGGATGACTCCTTGAATGACAGTAGATTGGCATTCTGCTTTATCTTGCTCTCTGCCCTGGACTGGATAATGAGGATGTGGACTCTTGGAATCCCCAGTGCTATGTGCCAGAGAAGACTTCACAGAGCCCTGCCTGGACTTAACCAGCTGGACATTCATACTCAATTCATTCATTCACTTCTATTCTTCTTTCACACATCCATACTTTACCTATACACATTCTTTTAAAGGAAGATTGGAACCTAAAGATCCATCAAGAAGAGAAACTCTTACACTAAGGAGAGGTAGTGAGCTCTTCTGCTGTGATTCTCTAAACACCACTGCCTTTCTCCAACAGATCAGCAAGATAGTTCTGGAGAAGCCAGCACGGTGGGCCTATATACCTGTGAGGACTGTGGTCCTGATATTAGCAGGAAAATATAATTTTAGACCTTCTCCCTTTGTCCCCATATGTACCTATTGGCTATCAGGTCACATGTTGCCAGTTCTTAGGTCAGAAAACAGGACCCAACAAAGTTCCCTTTAGGAGGGTCAACATCCTAGAGGGTGATGTTAGAATCCCACACACCTGGTGGAGAGCAGAGCAGTTGCATGAATCCTTTCTTTTTCTAGAGCTCAGAAACTATGGGGCAGCTATAGAGCAGCATCTTTGTGAAGGAGTTTTTGTGTGTTTACTTCCCTCTCCAGTTGGCTGTTAAAGTGAGATGCTGCAGACACCAGCTATCCTGATTGCTGTCTATAGCCCTGGTGCTACTCAATTGATGGTGTTCTTCCGTCTACATTATCTGTTTTCTTCCACGGAAAAGTCTGCCCAGGCCTGTGATTTGTGTCACTTTTGCCTGCAGGCCATCAATTCTCCTTGTCTTGTGAGGAGTATTTTATCTCTTTCCATCCAGTAGCCTGAGTTCCTGAGATGGAACAAGTTAGGGACATGCTGACCTCTATGACATGTGAATTCAGGATGACTTCTTTCCACAGTGAGTTCTAGTGTTTCTGTCTTCTCCTTCCTCCTGCACCTTCCGTTTGGCACCTACATAGCATGCTGATTTTCTTTAAAATCATGTGTTATAAGTTGGTGCGTATTTTGTCAAATAGCTGTAGATTATTCTCTTTGTCTCTGTTTGCCCCTGTCTCTCCTTCTCTGTATTTCCCCCTCCACCCTTCTGTGTTTGTGTTTTGCTCTGTATGAATATGCATGTCTACATATATTCACATACATATGCATACATGCTTCAGTCATTGCTTTGTCTACATTTTATCTATGATTATACATCCATTTATATTTATAATTTTTATATTCCTGTAATGAATCTATGAAACTGTATGTGCTGTAAAGAAATACAGGGAACAGAACTCAATTTTGGTACATATATCTGGGGGGAGTTGCTGTTAAAAATATCAATTCTATAACAAAAAGATAAACCTGATTTCTAATCATTCAACCTTGTAATAGGTTAAATGATAACAAACCATTCATTGATTTTCTTTTTAAAAAAGAGTATAAACAGAAACATGTACCACCAGGCAATTCAATTATAATTAGGAAAACAAAAGTGATGAGCCTGAACAATGCTTCATTCGTTTTTTGGGGATAAGTGTAGAAATGCCAGCTACATAACAAGGCAGTGTTTGTTCTCTCATTATTAAAGGCACCAACACTAATCACATCATATTTGAAAGCTGTGTACCAATTGACTAAAGCACAAAACTCAAATGATGGGCCCAGTAGACATACTTAAAGCAGAACACCCATATAACATAGATCCAAATGCAGTGAAAATATATGCTACAATAATTTTTTTTTGTTTGCTTGTTTTTTTTTTTGTGCTGGGGATCCAACTCAGGGCTTTCTGCTTGCAAGGCAAGCACTTTAACCACTGAGCTAACTCTCCAGCCCCGTGCTACAATAATATTTGAAATTATATTCATCACTGCATCAATTAATGCACCAGTCCATCTACCCATCCATCCATCCGTCTATCCATCCATTCATCCATCCTTCTATCCATCCATCTATCCATCCACCCATCCATCCATCCATCCATCCATCCATCCATCCATCAAATATATTTTGAGCTTTTATGCCTCAGGCATGGTGATAACATTTTACACTTAGGATGTATGGTCTAGATACGAATGACCCAATAAAAAAATAATTCTTTCTCCTCACTTTTAGACATTATTGCCTAAACATTCACTATGTGGCCAGGGAAAGTATTTATACTGCTGAAGAACAACTGAACCCAGACAGATCACGCCAACTTACCTTTAGTAGCCAGACGAACACAGTTGATTTTAGTCTCCTGTGAACAACAAAAATGAGGCGCCAGTTAATCAATTGTTAGTTATATAAGATTTTATATAAAAATACGTATATATTTGTACATATTAATATGTGTATATGTATTTTTATTATAATTTAAAATTCGTCCTTTTGATTTATTTCCCATTGGGACCACCTTTTAATTCCATCTCTTCACTTGTCAGGCTTGGAACTCACATTGTTCTGTTCACTTCATGCTACCTACCACCCCACAAACCTCTTTTCCAGACAGAACTACTTTATAAACATACCAGATACTTCCCAGGACTCAAAAAGCTGAACAGCAACACTTCGTGGGTATGTTGGAGCATGCAGGGTGCTCTGTTCAGGTGTGTACGAGTTAGCAGATGGAACAAGGGCCTCCTTGGGGAACTGTTACAAGGAATGAGGCATCTGAACGCACAGACTGAAGGGAAATTTGGCAAGAGCCCAGTCTGGGTGAAACATGTAAGAATCAATCTGCAAAGTTTGTGTCCAAAAAGTCACTTTGGCCCTGAGATCTGGGCTCACAGTCTTCATGAATAACATACTCTGTGTGTGTGTGTGTGTGTGTGTGTGTGTGCGCGCGCATGTGTGTTCATGGCTATTGAATCTTTGCTGGGTAAACTACCTAGTTATTGTTGGCAGTTGCCCAATTTGTGCTGTCGTTGGACATGCAATAGAGTTACAGAAATGTGTGCCTAGGAAGAGAATTATTTTAGCCACCTTCACTGAGCTTCATTTCCCAGAGGGTATGGACAAGCTGAAAATTCTAGTTGACTAAATTATATACCCAACAATAGTCTGAGTGAATGGAGCAATGAAAGTAAGAGTAAAGAACGTAATGGTGTGAGGCACCAGACCAAAAATTGCTCAAGAATCCAGTGCTGATTGTATTGCAGGTCACTCACAAGGAACCGCTGATAGAAAGGGTTACGCTGCAGTAACAAAACCCAAGAACTTCAGTGGCTAGAAAGAACAAAAGTTTATATTCTAGTCAAACTACATGCCCAGTGGTTGGGTGTGACGACTGAGGTCAGGGTTTGGAGAATTCATCGATGTAATTGCTCCAAGAGCAAAGCTGAGATTTCCATTTTAACCAAGGGGAAAGAAAGTGGGACAGCCAAGCTCTAACAGCCAAATTCTTTGACTCAAAAGCAACACTTTCGCCTCTACTTGTGTTTCATTGGCTAGAATAAGTCTCATGGCCATGCTGAATTTCACTGAGGTGTGGAGATGGAAACTTCCATGCACCCCGAAGTACATAAGAAACAGTAGTGTTCACATTGGAGTTTATTCCATCTGTGCACACCTCTGAATGTTAGAAATCATCACTTGTAGTAAACACAAGATGAGCTCCCAGGATTATCCCCAGTGGTTTTTTTGTTTTGTTTTGTTTTGTTTTGTTTTTTTAATCCCCAGTGGTCTTGACTCCAGTTCCTCAGGTTGTATAGAAAGTTTCTCCTTGCTTGTGCAGGGAGATGTCTGGATATTGAAAGACCATTTTCGGTTTCACTAATGTTCTTTTTAGCAAGTTCTCATTAAATTAAGAGTTTAAGTCTTTTAAACTGTTTTAGTACTCATCCTGCAACACAATCCACTTTATCCCTCTCAGTGGTCAGTGGCTAGAATAGGAAGCAACAATCTATATGTGGTCTTGTCTATAATGATTACGTAGACTACTACTATTTTCTATTCTTATACTTGGTTTATAGTAACACATCCAATATCCTAATCCAAGTTCAGACATGTATTTGATCTTATTCCAAAAGGCTATCATCATATTCTGCACCAGATACAACTTTTTGGAAATGTTTTTTCTCTAATTTCATCCATGGAAGAAGAAACCTAGAAAGTGCCAATAACAGGGCACCACGGTATTCAGTAGACTCCTTCACCTAGGTTCACATTTATCTGAACATCAGACTCTTTGAACTAACTACTCATCCGCTCTCTCCATTGCCTTGCATTCAGATCTCTTCTGTGGCTTAACTGCTTATGCCTTGCATTTTTCCATAATAATCGCTTGAGAATAGGGTCAAATTCATTTCAGATACAGATTCTCTTCCTACTGCATTTCTCTAGTCTCAGTGAAGAACTCTCTTAAAGAAAGAAGGTTGGGTTAGCATGACTTGTTCTTTGAACAAGTGTTTTCTTATCCTCTCTTTTAATAATGAAAATGTCCCTTTTAAAACAAATATTTGTTTCATTTTATAAAATAGAAAATTCAGAAATGTTAAAAAAGTATGCCAAGTAATGGTTCAAATATACAAAGTATTCATATGAAATTTGAACTATGCAATTTGTTCATGAAAAACATTTTTATAAAAGAACATATACAGAAGACATAAAGAAAGAAAAATGACTGATGAATATAAAAATGAAAGAGAACTTCCTAAATATGATCTCAAAAAAGCTTGAGCTACAAATAAGTTAAAACTTGCCAACAACGATAAAACTTTTTTGTTGTTGTTGTTTTTCTTGTTTGGAGAGAGATTAAGTTCTTTAGTTCTTGTTGACTTTCATTTCTGGGCTTTGGCTGAGCGATCCTGAGATGGTTAAAGAAACTGTGAGCCCTAAAGAACTGAAAGGACCCGGGAATATTGGTGTAGCATCTCAGTGACTGAGAAACTCTGTAGAATGGTAAAGGTAATAAGAGACCAGATATAGTCTAGAGGTTCTCCAATGTCATATTAGTGCAAAGAAATAAGATTTTACAAGAGATATATTCAGAAACTTGCTAGTTTTGTGCATGATTGTTGAATCCAGTGATGGGTTTGATGTGGCCAAGACTTCCGGGAGTAATTGTAAATATAATGATCTCTTGTAAACATAATGATTCAAGGGGGAAGGATTCCAGGACTCCCATGGATACCAAAATCTGTGGATGTTCAAGTCCCTTAATTCAGCCCTCCATATCCACAGATTCTGCAACTGCCAATACAGAGGGTTGACTGTATGTGTAAAGAGATTCAAATGAATCTCTCCTCAGCTAAGAATCTATTCTCAGCAAATAACTTTAAATGTACAAAAAGCTTCCTATTCAAATTATGTTGGTTCCAATGTTCTTTGTAAAGGTGTACCAACTCCATACAAGGAATGTAATTAAGTATTGCAAATATGTACAAAAAAAAAAAAGGAAAGGGATCAAGGAATAGGGGAAGGGGGAAGGAAAAAAAAGAAAAGGGGTTGGAAAAAGGAATTAAGGTGTGTTACACATGTGTACCAACTTCTCAAAGGGAATGTAAACATTATGTACTACACACAGGTACTAATAAACTGAAATAATAAAAACAATCAGAAGTAACATGTTTGTTTAACCATACAGGCCTTGTAAAAACAAAGTTGTGGTTTGTATACACAATGACTATTTTAAAGCAAAAATGATTGTGATGGCTAATAACCTGAAATGGTATGCGTAAGAAATATTAAATAAAGCTAAGTACTATTTTATTACAACTAATATATAAATCTGATCATTAAAAAAGTAAGTCCAGAAGAAAATATACTAAATCTTACTATTTTACTCTTACTTTAGAGTATAACATAAATGCAAATAAGTATGCTAATCTTCAGTTCAACAATTTTCTCACCGAATAAACATAACCTCTGTCCAGGACCCAGGCCAAAACATCAACAGCTCTCTTTCATGTTCCTTGTGGTTATTTCCTCCTGACAAAGGTAACCACTCACCTGTTTTCTTGGAAGTATTCTCTTTAAACATAGCCACATTGAAGGGTATCCTGGGGTAGTTGCAATTTTTTTTTTATACTGTCTTCTCTTGCTCTCTGTATCATGTGTGAGAACTTTCTAGCTCTCCTTACAATCACCATTTCTTCATCAGAATCATGTACAAAAACAAGCCATTTCCTGACACCACTCTGTCCATTCTACACTTTAAAATGACCCACTCTCTATAAATCTAGAGTGCATGTGTGATTATGATTAAGTCTTCCTGGCTTAACATGATGCCTACATGTTCACTCTCTCCTAAGTTCCTGACAACTTTAATTCCATAAGCAATTTGTCTTTGTTGGTTAGAATTAGGCACAGAATAACAAAGCCCCGAGTTACTGTCTTGACCTTTTGGTTGATTAAATTGTCAGCAAGCGAATCAGAGATAGGCTGGACATTCAGGATTCTATCATTTGGGAGTCTGGTCAGTACACACGTGTCCAGAGTCCCCAGTTAGATCAACAAGCATGGAAATGAGTACTGGGGCTCAGATTGTATAAGGCTTTGGAGAAGGGAAAAACGGTGTATTTTTTGTTCTATCTCCACTATAGCCTATTATTAGGTATGCATTATATCCTGGGATAGTACATACAATTTCACTTCCTCGGCACTTTAACCTTGCTCATGTTATATTTCCCACCCAGACTTGAAAATCTGCACACAGGTATGTCACCTTGGGGTAAAACGTAACAACTTTATTTCTGTGCTTCTGTTGAGACTTGCTTCTAGTCCAGATTCTACTTGCTGTATGCAATATTGAGCAAATCACTGTCCCTCTCTGAGGATCAACTTCTCCCTCAGTTAAATGACAGAAAAAAAGGGTAGAGAGGCCATTCTAAAGTCATTCTAAAGTTTTTCTCCAATGCTAAATCTTGTCTCAGCTGCTGGCAATATTTCTGCATTTTCATTATTCTGTCTTCTCGATTCTTGATAGCACTCCATACTACTTCACTCTATACAAATGGTTTTCTTTTAAGCTATCACCCATCTTATTTCCAAGAATGCCCCATACCTGGACCTACTTATAGCTACTCGGAGTAGGCCAAATCTGGCTTATCCAATATTCCATCCCTCCTTCCTTTAATTATTTACTGAAATTGTAGAACATCTCTTCAGTTGAAGAGCTCACTCTGTAAGTGTCTGAGGTATCAAATGTTTCTGTAGCTGCTGTTTACTATCTAGAAGGAGTCGGTCGAGTTGTACTAAAACCTGAGCAAGAAGCCCTGGATACCTGGAAAATACATATGATTCCTATTCTATGATTCCATTTGATTCCTGATTTAATAGAATGGAGATTTAGTTCTGACCTCATAGTTTTAAAATATTTTCCCCAGTTACCCTAACTTGTGCCTATGTCTTTTCTATGACTATATTTCTTTAGTTAATAGGATGAAATTTAGCACTCACTCTGGGATCTTTTCAGAGTTTTCCTAGTTACTTTGGCATACATCTTAACTTTAAAACTGGGCAACCCTTACAGCCTACCTAATTCTTTGTTCATTATTTTATTGTTAGCCAGTCAACAGAAAGTTATCGAATGATCATCATGTATCACACTGAACTGGGTACTGGTGTTACAAGAGTGAGCAAAACAGACATGATCTCTTTTCTCATAGATTACAGAGCCCTGAAGTGGAGACAAACATAAAATGACCATTCTCACAGATATCTAATTACATGTTGCAGTGAACACTAGGAAGAAGTGCTAAGTGCTGCATATGTGTAAAGAAGATGATGTGGAGGAAATGGTCTACTGCTTTGAGAAAGACCATTTAACTTGACACCTGGAAGAGAAGTAGGCCTCAGATATATGAAGCATCAAGGAAGGTTGTCCCAGACTCAGAAGCAGAGGCCTAGAAATGGGAAAATGTGTGGTTCTATGAAGACATAAAGATGTCTGGTATGATCATAATGAAATACTTGGGTTGTGATATGAGATGACGCTAGAAAAACAAGCCTGGTAGAGATTTTCTACTGTAGTGTTTTGGTCTATGCCTTAAGAACAAGATGGAACCATCGAAGAGTTATTTAAGCAGAAAGAATATAAATTTCAGGTTTATGTTTTTAAAAAGTAGAGGCTGTCATATAAGTCATATAAAGAATAGATTTAGTACACAGAAGAGACCAGTAGGTGGGGAGCTGGTGGTGTAGTCTACCCAACAGAAGGCAGGGGCTTGGGCCATGAGAGACGCTGTATGATCTTGCTGTCACCCCTCTCCCCGACTTCGGAATGCATGTCTGTTCAATCTAGAGCTCTCCTACCACCCTCCCCACCCCATTTTTGTGGATTAGTCTGGGTATCCAGTCCTGACACTGGCTAGTCTACACCTAGCCTCCCTGCAAGCTGACTTTCCTTGCTTCCCTGGTGTTGATCCCTAGGCTGTAGTTTGGCCTCAGTGGGACTCACTTATTTATTATATTCTAATCCCTGAAAGAAGAATGAAGGAAATTCAAAGGAAAAAGGAAGAGAGTCTTCTTTTCAAAAAGGTAGCTACTTTGCATATTTTATGTCTTTCCACCTTATAGCAAGGCTGTGAGGTGAATAACATCATACCCATTCTTTTTCCTCATGAGACAAGATTAAATGACACTTCCCAAGATTACACAGATGGTAATACACACTAAAAGGCAAAATAACATTTAAGCAAGTGGCCCTCTTTTCTGAGGCACCTCTAGGCAAACACCCCTTTGCCATTTGGCTTCTTTCTGGGTTTGCATGCAGACGCACAAAGACAATAGAGTATAAGTTTATTTTAGAAAACAGGCTAAGCAGTTTATAATATAAAGAAATTCTGTTTTGATTAATGTAGCACCCTGACCAAGCAGAAGGTCTGAGATGGAAAAGGGAAGCAGATGCTTCTGGAGACTTTGAGCAACCCAGAAACCTTAAGGAAATAATGTGGTAAACTCACCCTCTGAGAAAAGTATACAAGGAATGCCTTTCAAAGAATAATGAGGCCTGAGTAGCAATTGAACAGGTATATGTGCTGGAACCTGGAGACCCTCAATTATTAAGAGAAGCAAAATGAAGCTTCAGGCTATAAAGGAGTCGGCTATGGTGGAATACTGTGCTAGCTGGACAAGTGTTGGCCATGGCTTGGGAGTCTTCCCGGACAGCATTAACGCCCACTCAGGCAATAAGCACAGCTGAGTCAGACTCTGAGTAAGGGAGCTCCCATGTCCTGTACCATGTCAGCCTGTCTAGCAAACTCACAATCAAACTCTTGCTGTGCAACCTTCTCTTACAGGTTCTTTCCCTAGGTGATGACTCCACTGTCTCAACTCACCTGCTCTCTGCTCTCTTCTTTCAGTCTGATTGCTGTCATCAAGGCTGAGGCCGTACTTCATAAGGTCAATTCTAATAGTTGCTTTTCTGGCTGTATCATCTTTAATCTCTCATCAACATCAGCTTCAATGGATAAGTCTCTCTCCTTGACTCATTTTCTCCTCTTGGCTTTTCTGTTATTCTTCCTTCTGGGTTCTTCTCCTACCTCTCTGTACTCTATATGTTCCTTATCTTTTTCTTTGCTTTGCTTTGCCTGTTTTGGCTATGTATTGATCCCTTGCTTAACCTCCAAACTTTGCTGTAGCCTATGTCTTAGTTTTATGCTCATTTTTATCATCCATATATTAACTTCCTTACTAAGAGATTACAGTACGTTAAAAGGCTTTGAATATTAAGTCATCATGCCTCCCAAATACCTGTTTCTAACACTAGTATTCCTAAGATCCAGGCTTATATATCTATGTGTCTACTTTAAATATTCACAATCAAACATACAAACTTCCAAAAGAATTATTTCTTCTTCCTCAGGTCTGTTCCAAGCTTTATCTACTACTAGTTTTCTTTGTGTAGTTAAATGTCAGCATCATCTATTCAGTAGATTAAAAAAAAACTTAGGAGTCAGTATTGACTTACAATTCTATCATCTCTCGCCACCAAATCAACCGTCAGTTCCTGCTGGGTCTGGGTAGTTGAAGAAACCGTTAAACACTAATACCAAAGAGTGTCACGTTCCAGAAATAACACAGGAAAGCAAAACCAGTCAATGAACCAATCAATTAATCAAAGCCCACAACTTCAGCACAAGTAACGTACAGAGAATTGTCAAAACTTCATAGTTCCTACTGGTAAGAGGACACCTATATGAATGAAGTATCTCTGAGGTTCTCAACACAAGGTTATGTGGAGCACAAAGGCTATACGGAGGGAAAAGAAAACATTTGGCAGAAAGAAGAGGTAGGCTAGTAGAGGGCATTTGAATGGCCTGCAGAAAGTCAATACCTCATGTGAAAACACTAAAAATAATTCCTGGTAAGTCGAAATAGGAGTTTGGGGAAAATATTTGAAAGAATATATAATTCAAGGTGGTAGTCATCAGTTGGTATCACTTTTGGGTAAAAATAAGGCAAAGTAGTAGATAAAGCTTGGAGTAGACCTGAGGAAGAAATAATTCTTTTGGAAGTTTGTTTGTTGCATTCTGTTTGCCAGTATCTTATTGAGGATTTTTGCATCTATGTTCATTAATGAGATTGGCCTGTAGTTCTCTTTTTCTGTTGGATCCTTCTCTGGCTTTGGTATCAGGGTGATGCTTGCTTCCAGGAATGAATTTGGGAGTGTTGCTTCTCTTTCAATTTCATTAAAGAGTTTGAAAATTAGTGGCATTAAGTCGTCTCCAAATTTCTTGTAGAATTCAGCAGTGAATCCATCAGGACCTGAGCTTTTCTTTGTTGGTAGGTTTTTAATTACTTCTTCAATTTCAGTGGCCGATATTGGGTTATTTAGAGTTTTTATATCTTCTTGATCCAGTTTTGGTAATTCATATGTATCTAGGAATCTGTCTATTTCTTCTGTATTTTCGATCTTATTAGAATACAGGTTCTCAAAGTAGGTATTGTTGATCTTCTGGATTTCTATAGGATCTGTTGTGATTTCACCCTTTTCATTCCTAATTATATGAGTTTGAGTCTTTTCTTTCCTTTTTTTTTATAAGATTGGGTAAGGGTTTGTGAATTTTATTTAGTTTTTCAAAGAACCAACTCTTTGATTCGTTGATTCTTTGTATTTTTTTCTTAGTTTCGATTGCATTAATTTCAGCTCTGAGCTTTATAATATTCTCCCTTGTATGGATTTTGGGTTTGAGTTGCTCTTCTTTTTCTAGAAGCTTGAGGTTCAACATTAGGTCATTTATTTGATCTCACTCTGTTTTTCTGATATGGGTGTTCAATGCTATAAATTTCCCTTGTAGAACTGCTTTCACTGGGTCCCACAAATTTTGGTTGGTTGTACTGGGATTATTGCTCAATTGTAGAAACTGTCTAATTTCTTCTTTAATTTCTTCTCTGACCCACTGATTGTCAGGAGTGTGCTATTTAATTTCCATGTGTTTATGGAATTTTTGTGGTTTCTTTTGCTGTTTATTTCCAGTTTCAATGCACTATGGTCTGATGGTATGCAAGGGATAATTTTGATTCCTTTGTATTTACTTAAGCATGTTCTATAAAATAGTACGTGGTCTATTTTGGAGAAAGTCCCATGTGCAGCTGAGAAGAATATGTATTCTGATGTTGTGAGATGGAATACTCTGTATACATCTACTAGGTCCATTTGTTCAAGAGTTTGGTTTAGTTCTCATATTTCCCTGTTGACTTTTTGTCTAGTTGATCTATTTGTGACAGTGGGGTATTGAAGTCCACCATTACAATCGTATTGGTGCTTATCTGGTTTTTCATGTCTGTCAATATTTGTTGTATTTAACTAGGCACGCTGGTATTAGGTGCATATATATTTATGATTGTCATCTCTTCTTCTTGGATTTTTCCCTTTACAAGGATGTAGTGATCTTCTTTGTCTTTCTTAATGAGTCTTGGCTTGAAATCCACTCTGTCTGCAAACACAATGGCTACCCCTGCTTTTTTCCGGGTTCCTGTCATGTGAAATATTGTTTTCCATCCTTTGACTTTCAGTCTATGAATTTCTTTTTGAATTAAATGTGTTTCTTGTATGCAGCAGATTGCTAGGTCTTGCTTCTTGACCCATTCTGCCAGTCTGCTTCTTTTGATTGGCGAGTTGAGACCATTTGCACTGATGGTTATAACTGACATATGTTGACTTATTCTTGTCATATCATTTACCTGTTGTTGGCTTCCTAGTTTTCCCTTCTGTTTAATTACTTGCTTTGCTTGAAGGATTCATTCTGTTGCGATTCCTGGAGTTGTAGTCCTCATTTTCTCTTTCCAGAATGTTCTTCAGAATATTTTGGAGTGCTGGTTTGGTGGTCATGAATCTCTTCAGGTGTTCTTTGTCATGGATCTTACTTATCCATCAATTTTGAAAGACAGTTTTGCAGGGTACATCAATCTAGGATGAAAGTTGTTGTCTTTTAGGGCTGGAAATACTTCACTCCAAGCTCTCCTTAACTTGAGGGTTTGTGTTGAGAAGTCTGCTGTGATTCTAATGGGCTTTCCTTGATAGATTATTTGTTTCTTTTCTCTAACAGCTTTCAATATTCTGTTCTTGTGTTGAATTTCTGGAAACTTGAGTAGTATATGCCTTGGGGTAGATTTTTGTTGATTGTGGCTGATTGGAGTTCTGTATGCCTCACTTATCTGTATGTCCAGTTCTTTCTCCATACTTGTGAAGTTTTCTGCCATTATTTCTGTGAACAGATTTCTTATGTGATTTGTTCTACCTCCTGATTTTTCATTGACTCCAATCAATCTTATGTTATTTTTTCCTTGTGTCATCTAGCAGCTGTTGTATTGATTTTTCATGGTCTCTTACCATTTTGAAGAACTCTTTACTTGATCATTAATCACAATCTTGTCTTCTATATCTGAGATTCTCTCTTCACATTGTTTCCTTCTACTGCCAATACTTTCAATGGAATTTTTAATCTCTTGGACATTCGTTTCTTGAATTCCATTTCTTTCCTCTGTTGGGCATTTATGGTTTCCATCATTTTTCTAAGCTCTTCTATTTTTTTTTTTATCTGTATCTGCTCTAGAGTCACTAATCATGTCTTTTATTCTAGAAGTGATTTCTGTTTTGATGTTTTCTAGAGCCTCACTCATCTGCTTTGTTACTTCTGCTGTTACTGCTTCCAAGAGTCTGGTGGGAAGCCTTCAGATTGATCCACTTCATTACCCCTGGGTTTGCTTTTGCTGAGCTCAAGGTATGGGGTTGCATCTTATTTGTGTGTCTTCTCATTTTCTATTTTTTCTTTAGTTTAGTTCCTGAGTTGATGCTTATGAATTGCCTGTGACAGGTAGCTTTTTTTTGTTGTTGTTAGTTTTGAGAACCTTTTGGAAGTGACTACTCCATCAGAGATGTCTTACAGGTGTAGCCGTTTTTTGTATTATGAGTCTGTAGCAAGATCTTGCCTGTTCAATTTATCAGGGCTGAGAAGTTGCTGTCTATTTGGCCAACCCTTAGTTCTTCGACTGTGGCTTATAGTGTTATTTGTGACCTTCTGCCAACCTCAATCTTGGCATGCAAGGAAGAACTGAGTAGAATAATTCTGTTATCTTGGCTAAAGTAGTACAATCGGCAACAACAATAGCATCAAACACAGTCTAGAAAATAACTAATTGTGGTAAATATTGATCTGCCACCTTAAACCATATGAACTAGATTTATGGTTGTAAAACAATATCCAAAATAAACCAGAAACTTGTATGCCATAAATATGCCCTCAATACAGTGATTTTACTTTCAGAGGAGAAAGTTCAAAAGAGATTAGGAGGAAAGGATAGAGAAACAGAAGAGAAAGAGATGAGAAACAAGGTTGGAGCCAGAGGGAAATTACACAAACTTTGGGGAACTAGTAAAGAAAACAGGAGGGAAGGAAAGCAGGAAGAAGTGAAAATAAGGAAAGAACAAAAAAATAGCAGCAGAAACTAGAAAGTCACTTTCCTATAAAAACAAGGAAAGAAAAAAAAAAAGAAAAAGAGAAGCAGAGAGGGAAAAAATATTAAAAAAAATAAAATAAAATGTCCTCTTCCAGGTGTGTCTCTGCTGTCACTAGTAGACAGAGTAGACAGACACAGGTCCTTGTTGATTAATCCCAGCAGTAGATTTTGGCAGGGTAGTGAGTGTTGTGAGCAGGGGCTGTGACTGTGACCCGGGCTGCAAACTGCTGCTGTGAGCCTGGCCATGACCCAAGGCTGTAAGCATGGACTGTGACCCAGTCCTGTGACCCCAGGGCCATGAGCTGTATTGAAAGGTGGGGCTGTGAGATGGGGCCACGAGCTGGAGCTCTGGGAGAAAGCACCATCCGTCCATCACCTTCTTCTTCTGGGCTGGTCTCTCCTTTTGCTTCCCCCATGGGCTTCAACTCTCTCTTCAGATCCCTCCTGGGTCCTGAGAACATACATCCCTCCTGGGTCCTGAGAACATACTTCCCTCCTTCTCTTCCTGAAATTGCTATATTCCAGTGCCTGGACAACGAATCTCGGAGAGACTTTTACTCTGCTTCTCTCTTCTCCACCATCTTCCCAGAAGTCCTCTAAAATGTTTCTTTTTTAATGCATATACCTTTTATTATAAACTTCCCTCTTAGTACTGATTTTTCTGTATGTCATAAGTTTTGGTATGCTATGTTTTCATTAAATTTGCTTTGAGAAATTTAAAGTGTTTTTTATTTCTTCAATGACCTGTTATTCATTCAAAAGTGTGTTGTTTTGTATACATATATTTTGCATAATTTCTAAAATTTCTTTTATTCTTGATTCCATGGTAGTCAGAAAAGACACAAGACATGATTTCAGTTTTTTTTTTTTTTTTGCATTTGTTAAAACTTGCTTTGTGGACTAATATATGGTCTATTCTAGAGAATTTTTCACTTGCTAATGAAAAAAGTGTACATTCTTTAACCATAGGATGAAATGTTTTACAAATGATAATTAGGCCTATTTGGTCTATAGTATATTTTAACACTGATGTTTCTTTATTGATTTTTTTAAAAAGAAAACTGTAGGCTAATATCCCTAATGAATATAGATGCTAAACTTCTCAAAAAAAAAAAAATAAACCTCTGGCACGCCAAATCCAGTAGCATATCAAAAAGATCATTCACCATGATCAAGTTGGACTTATTCCAGGAACACAGATGGACCAATATAAGCAACATAAGCAATTCAATAAAATAATAAAACCAAACAACAGAGTGAAGGATAAAAATTATATGATCATCTCAGGAGACATAGAAAAGGCATTTGATAAAATCTAACATCAATTCATAATAAAAACTCTCAACAACTTACGTATAGAAAGAATATATCTCAATAAATAATAATTAATAATAATAATGGCTATATATGGTACACCCACAGCCAAATGAATGGTGAAAAGCTGAAAACATTTCTTCTAAAATCTATCACAAGACATTCTCATTTTTATTCTCATTCAATATTATGCTAGAAGCTTTATCCAGAGCAATTAAGGTATCAAAAGAAATAAAAAGCATGCAAATAGGAAGGGAAGAAGTCAAATTATTCCTGTACGAAGATTATGTGATTTTATATATAGGAAAACCTAAAACCTCCACCAAAACACTTCAAACTGAGACAGGAATTAAGTAAAGTTGCAGGATTTAAAAATAAAAAATTAAAAAACACTATCATTTTTATACATCAGTCACTAACTTGGTGAAAAAGAATGAAAGAACTCTTATTCACCATAGATACAAAAAAATCATAAAATACCTACTAATAAATTTAACCAAGGAAATAAAAGATTTCCAGAGTGATAATTACCAAACACTGATGAAATAAACTGAAGACGGTACCAAAAAAAACAAAACAAAAAAAAAAAAAACCAGAAAGACTTACATGTTGGTAAGTTGGAAGGGCTAATATTGATAAATGTAAAATATGTCCAAAATGATTTACAGATTCAATACAACCCCTCCCCAAATACCAATGATGTTCTTCATAGAACTAGAAAACTGTCCTAAAATTCATAGAGAAGCACAAAAGACCCAAAGCAATTTTGGACAAAAAGAACAAAGCTGAACACAGCACAAACCTGATTTCAAACCATGCTGCAGAGCCACAGTAATGAAAGCAGGGTGAGAGAGTACTGTCCTAGGAAGGGACGCATACGTCAGTGGGAGAGAACAGAGATCTCACAACTAAACCCACTCACCCACATCTCCACAAAGGCACCAAAAACACCCATTGTAGACAGGACAATCTCTTCAATGAACATTGTTGGGAAAACTGGGTATCTATATGCAGAATATTGAAACTGGACCCCTATCTCTTACCCTGTAGAAAAATCAATTTAAAACGTACTGAAGACCTAAATTTAAGGCCTGGAACTACTAGAAGGAAACATAAGAGAATCACTTTAAGACACTGGTGTAGGCAATGATTTTGTGAATATGATCACCAAAATACAGGAAATATAAGCAAAAAGAGACAACTGGGGCTACGTCAAACCGAGAAGCTTCTGCATAGCTAAGGAAATAATCAGCAGAGTGAATAGATAATTGGAGAAAATATCTGCCAACTATTCACATGACACAGGATCATTATCTAGAATATACAATGAGCTAAAAAATAAACGCTTAACAATAGAGAAAACAAATAATCAAATTTAAGAATGGGTAAATAATTTGAATGGACTCATCTTTTAAAAATTAAAAAAAATAGGGCTGGGGATTTAGCTCAGCAGTTAGAGTGCTTGCCTTGCAAGCATAAGGCCCTGAGTTCGATCCCCAGCTCCAAATAAATAAATAAAAAAAAATAAAAATTCAAAAAATATTCTAATGGCCGACAAACATACGAAAAAAATATTGACATCATTAGCCATCAGGAAAATGCAAATCAAAACTGCAGTGAGATATCATCTTACCCCGTTAGGCTATTACCAAAAAACCCAAAAACAAAAGCTGCGGAAGAGGTGGAGAAGAAGTTCTTATATATTGTTCGTAGGAATGTAAATTAGCACAGGCACTATGGAGGACAGTATGGAAGTTTCTCAAAAAACTGAAAAGTAGATCTACCATATGATCCAGTTATCCTACTTCTGGGTACATATCCAAAGGAAATTAAATCAGCATGCCAAAGAGACACCTGTATATTCATTTTATTCTGGCAATATTCACAATAGCTAAGATGTGGAAGCTGCACGGGTGCCCATCAACAGATTAGGGCATAAAGAAAATGTAGTGTATGTACAGAATGTATTATCCAGCCATAAGGAAGAATGAAATCCTGTCATTCACAGTAAAATGTATGAAACTGAAGACATGTTAAGTGACATAAGCCAGACACAGAAAAATACCACATGTTTTCTCTCATATGTGGCAGCTAAAACAAAAGTAGATCTAAATGTAGACTGGTGATTATTAGAAACTGGCAAAGGTGCCAGGGGAAAGACAAAGGGAGGTTGAGTAATGGGCACCGAAACACAGAAGTTATAAGTTCCTGTGTTCTACAACACAGTATATATTTTATAAAGACCTAAAAGAGAGGAGATCAAAGGCACCAAACAGAAAGAAATGATAAGGAGAGGGAAATTCTAATTAGCCTGATTTGATCAGTGCATACTGTATGTATGCACTGAAATGTGACACTGAAGTCCACTAATATGTATAATTAATATATGTTAATTAAAAAGCAAAATTTAAAAAGGACTTACGATAGGCATTTAATATAGTTAATTGCAAATCTAAGTTTAAAATAGGTTAGGACATAGTTGAAAGCAGAATATATAAATGTTATATTTTCTGACAACGTAGAAATAACTAAAAATATGAGAGAAGAAAAAGGGAAACGGGAAAGTAAAATAAGGTCATTCACTATAAGACAACAGATGAAAGTTAATGAATACCACTTAAACTGGTCAACCAGACAGCAAAAGGATAAACGAGAAAAGAGAAGATTACAGATGCTTAAAACTGTAAGAACAAAAGTAACTACCAGAACAAAAATATGAAACTTCTATATATCAAATGACATTTTAAAACAAGGGTAAAGAATGCACATAGCAAATGTTATGAATTAATATAATAAGATATAAAAATACATGATAGAGTTGAGATCAAATATATCAATCATAACAAGTCCGAATGGGTTTAACTCACATAATTAAATGAAATATTTCCATTTAGCTCACACAGCAAAACCATACTTCTGTGTATAAAGGTCACACTTAATACTATTCAGAAAGAAAAAAAAAAGAATGAGAAAAGCTATAAGTGGCAAATGAAAGAATCAGAAACAAGTAGTAGTGATCCTGATGTCAGTCATGAATTTATCTAAACAGAATTAAACATGGCAAAGGACACCTCTTAATCCTGTCTCAGAATTAAAAATGAATACAGTAGGTATGAAAATCTATGCATCAAGAAATGCAATAATTTGCATGGAAAGTCAGTAATGTCCATATATACAACCACTAATCAGAGGAGGATAAAATGATAACAAAATCATATTTATAATAACAACAAGATTAAATACTCGACAATAAACTTAACAGGACTATGCAAAGTTGTATCAAGAAAAATTTTACAGCACTCTTGAAAAGCACAAAAAATAAAATTGAACAAGTAGAAAGACATGGCTGTTTCTTGGCTAAGATATTTCAATATCTTAAACATGCCAGTTCACCCTAATCAATGTATAAATCAAGGAAATCTGAGTGAAATTACTAATAGACATTTTATGAAACTGGGCTAGTAGACACTAAAAATTGTATTTAAAATGAATATGCAAGAACTAGGAAATCAATGAAAAAGAAAATCTGGGTGGGGTGCTCTCTCTGGCAGATACAATAGCACAGGGCCTGTGATTATAGTAGTGTGCTACTGCTGCATAAGTAGGAACACGGGCTGCAGTAACAAAACACAAAACCCAGGAAAAGACAAGAACATATGAACATTTAAAATATGAGAAAAGGGCAGGGAAGGGAGGTAAAATGATTAACATATGATATATACGTACCAATTCTCAAAGATGAATGTATTGTTATGTACTGTAAAGAAAGGGTAATATAAATGAACCTAAAAATCAAAAAACAGAAACCCTGAAAATTGGGCAAAAGATATAAACAGGTAATTCAAAAGTTATATAAATATCTCAGGTATAGGAGATGTCAATTTAACATAATAAGAGAAAGTAAATTAGAACCATATGGAGATACAAGTTTGACAAAAATTAAAATTAGTCCACACAACCTGTTGGAAAGGTGGTGGAGAAACACTCTGATACACTACTGGAGGAAACGCAAATGGGTTGAACCTTTAAGAAAGGGAATATAATGACATTTGGCAGAACTACATGTCAGTATATCTTTTGATTCAACAAGTCTTCTGCTTGGAATTTACCTGAAGACATACCCCAAACAATATAAAAATACATATTCACAACTTCTTTTATTAAAATAATGTTTGCAATAGAAAAATCTTGAAACTTGTATGTCAACATATAGGAGTAATTGAATAAACTCAGTTACCATACAACGGAGTGCTATGCAGGTGTAAAAAAAATAAGGAAGACATCTACCAACTGATATAAAATGATCCAAGTATCTATATTTTTATGTAAGTAGAGAGAGAAATTAAATATGCATCAATCTTGTAATTTTTGTAAAATATACACATGAGATTAATGACATCAGTTTCTCAGAAGGGATGGTGGGAATGATGTAAAAGAACTGGTAGATAAATTTCTGCAAACACTTTTTGCTACAGATAAACTTTGGGAACCATACTATATTTACCATATTAGAAAAAAAATCAATAAAGATGAGGGAAATGAGTCTAAAATTAGAAACAAAGGGAAACAAATCTAATACTATTTTCAATAAATACATAAGCAAATCTTAGGATAGTAGAAACAATCTAGATTTGTTTTTCAACATTATATTTTGTACATATTCAATCTGAAGATAGAATTGCAAGCATATTTTGAGCTTCATGTTACAAACTAACATAGTTTAATAATTCTGAAAATAGTTTCTGGATTTTTAAGGTTGGACAAAAAAGTATTGAGATTAGTGAAACTCAAGCTTTTTGCTGTCAAAGTAGAGAGTTACAAATATCGATGAGGGAAGGATTGGGTCAACCCCGATTGTGATGGGAGTTGGGTGTATCATTGTGAACTCTTGGTTTTTAATATATAGAGAAAATATAGATGTAAAGATATGTATCCATGTTTATCTTGTGTTTATATCCACTGTGAGAGCCTAGAAGTAATGATACCCAGCAGCCAACAAATTTGTGTTTAAGAGGACGGCTCCCCACTAGATGTGGAAAGAGAAAGCACAAATATCTTCCAAGAAAGAGAAGACTTTTTGAGAATTGATGGAGACCAATTAGAAGGACAAAGGAATTATCTCTGAGAAGTTCCCACTAGCTAACTCTAGGACAATTTGAACCATAAAAAATAAATAATGATGACAATGAGTTATAACCTACCAAATAAAATAACGATCCATGAATTACACAAATGTAACAAATATCTTAAAAACGAGAGAGAAAGGGGAACATATTCTCACACTATTTGTCAACTAACAAATATAGAAAGAATAGTGGGATTAGAAACATCATTCTTTGGCAAACATATTAATAGTTGGTTTAGATAAGAATCATCAGTAACTGCTAAAACTAATAGATCAAAGTTTGATGAAGATCAAGATGCTTATAAATGTATCTGTACAAAAAATTATACATTACAAAGAGATAATAGCTTTATAGTGGAAAACATCTTGGTGAACAACATCTTAAGCAATCAAAGTTAACGGCATCAGGAAGAGAACAAATTGTTATCATGTACCTGTGCCTCCCCATATGACACATCCAGAGGAATATCACTTCTGCACTATTCCTAACAATCTTGCATAACCTGAATCTAATCATGAGGATACCTCAGACAAACCTGACTCAAAGGATGTTCTATAAAATAACTGAACTGCAATTTTTAAGACTGAAGGCCACAAAAGCCAAGGAAAGACAGAGACAAGGAAATCTGGAGGGAGGTGACAACCAACTATGACCTGTGGTCCTGGACCAGAAATCATTTTAAAAATTATTTTTACCATAAAGGACATAATTATGACAATTAGTAGAGCAGAGACTAATAGTATTACATCCACATTCATTTCCTGATATTGTATTGTAGTGATACTGGAAGATACATAAAAATATTTAAGAGAAAAGGAATGAGAGACCAATTGGTATATAGATAGACAGATAAAGAGGGGAAGAAGATGAGGAGAAGACAGAGTAAGGCAGGGAAAGGGGCAGAAGAGAGACAAAGAGAGAGGGAGGAAGAAGACCGAATCCTGAAGCAACTAGGGTAAACTATTAGCAATTAGGGAAACTGGGCGGGGGGTTTATGGATGTTCTTTATACTTTCTGTAAGTCCTTACAATAAGGAGTTAAAGATACTTGGTGGAACAAAGGAAATGAGTAGGTATAAAAACAGGGATAAAAATGAGTAAGGATAAAAACAGCATGGGATGAACACTGTTGAAATCTGAATTATGAGTTTACTAAGCTCATTCTATTATCTTCTTCACTGTGGACACTTTTTAAATGCTTCATAATAACATGTTTTTCAAGGCAGAAACAATACCTATTTCGCCATATCCCAAACCCCTCATGTTTGCTTGATCTCTCTTGCTGCCACCAGGGTCCAAACCACCAGCATCTCTTGCCTGGATGACCGCAGCAGCTTCCTAACCAGTCTACCTGCAGTCCTGCTGGACCCAGATAAGGAATACCTTCCCCTTATCAGACAGAGCACTCTTTTTTTTTTTTTTTAAACTTTTTTATTATTTTTACCAAGAACATGT
>PVJO010024335.1:0-24533 GCA_004026905.1 Hystrix cristata | reverse complement strand
TGTTCATCCTCTCGAGCAAACACCCGGTCCTTGGCTGGAGTGCTGTTCTTCCTATTTCTCCGCTCACTAACTCTGACTCATCTCTCCTGTGACTGGACATCTCCTTACCCAGGAAGCTTTCCCTTGCACCCCAAAGCTGGGCAAGGGTCCCTCCCTAGAGCTTCCCAATGCTGCCCCAAATAGTAACCTTCTCCCCTTCTGGTGGGAGCCATGTTGACTGAGAAGCCACCACAGTGCCCCACAGACCAGCCGCTGGCCCCCCGGAACACTCAGCAGATACAGACTGGGAAATGGGTGGCTAGGATGCTTCCTTCCCCGTCCAAACCTTTGCAGATATAAATCCCCCAGCAAGGACCATCCTGCCTACACGTACCTGCATCCATAGGTGAGGTGGGAGGGCAGGAGAGAGAAAGTGGAACCGCATCCCTCAAATGCATCCTTTGAGCATTTTGACCACAATTTCAGATGCACCACAACCCTCTTCTCTCTCACCTCTCCTCCCACCATGAGGAGGTCTGACAGCAGCTCTTGATGTATGGGGGGAGAGTGCTTTCATAGCTGTGTTAAATCTTTATGTTTTAAATACACGTGCAAAATTATCACATTTTACCTAGTAAAACCACGACAAACTTAGAGGAGAAAAACCTTTGCGATCTTTGGGTTCAGCTGAGTAAAAATCATAATCGCTGCAATTATTTTTAAATTGCAAAGCGATAGCATGGTGTCAAATACATGTATATTTAAGCCACGTCAGTTTTATTTGTGTGTGACATAAAATTCCAGTTTTGCGTGTCCCACCTTCCTATTTTATCCCTTAGATAATAGGATGTGATGGTGTTTGGCTCACAATGTGAGGGAGATTTGAGTGTGAACAGGGGGTGCTGAGGGAAAGATTCTTTGCCTGGTCAGGGCAGGGCCATCTTGGTGTTCTAGAAAAATGAATCAAGTTCCTGTTTGTTTTGTAAAAATCTTGATCCGGAGCAAAGCCTTTCTGAATTTCTTCCACGTCCATCTAATATATTTAAGATCGAACTCAGCTGGGAGCAAAATACAGCGCTGTGTTCGAGATGCTAAAGTAAGCAAGAAAAATTTCACACATTATTATCAATCAGACGTTGAAATGGGTTCTCGGGGGAAAAGAGAGAAGCAACATTATTCATGTCATTTAAAATTAAACTAGGCCATGAATTGATCTGCCTCGCGGGCTGTTGGTTCTTTTTTGATGATGCTTCAGGGCTTGGTGTGGGAAATGGGGAGGGCAGATGTACAACAGTTTGTTGGAATAATTGCTTACCACCAATCTGCAGAAAAAAGAGCGGGGCCTAAATCAAGTACAAAATAAGATCACAGAACTTCTGAAGAGCGTCTCTGAGAAACTGCATTTGTAATCACTTATGTTTAATATGTTCCTTTAAAGAAATGTAATGAAATGATTGAAATAGTTGAGGAAGAAGCATGTCAGATTAACCTGGGTTGAAACTCCTGCTCGGACACTTGCTGGTTTTTGTGTTCCTTGGTACCCTCATCCATAGAAGGAGGAATTACAATAGACCTGCCTGATTGGACTGATGAGAAAATAAAACTCAAGAAAGTGCAAGACACCTTCGGCGTGTGGAGCAGATAGAGTACCACCGAGTAGGAGCCACAAGGCTCAGACGAGGTTCCTTATCCTGCGGGACCAAACATGGCATGTGACACAAGACAGTGAGGAGACATTTTACTAAACAGACGAATTCATGAATAGAGGCACACCTGACATTATTCTTTGCTCTTGATAGTTTCGTGGCTGAACGATATTTCAGCAGGTGGATATATTTCCCTTTCTCCTTTATTTCTGTGTGTTTCTGGGTGTTTAACACTCTTTCATAATTATCACTGTATGGGCGTCTCTTTCCATGCAGCTTTGTCTGGAGGAGCAGGGCTGACTAGCATGGTTGGAGAGTGTCCCCTGAAACCCAAAGCATGAAGAGAAAGAACATGCAATTGTTCTCGGACACCAAGGAAAGTCAGAATGTTAGGGACAAAGCAGACTTTGGTTCCCAGTTCTTTGTATGAGTCAGAAGGCTGTAGTGTTCGGAGATTCTAGTGACTTTCTAAAGATATTATACGACTTTCCCAACCTAACCCATGACCGTGACCAGTGTTCTTATTGAGCAAAAGCTTGGTCATCTTGGACTGCACCCAGAACTCAGCATGTCTGGAGAAAGGCAGGTCCCGGGTCCCAGGAGTCTGTTTCAATGAGGGGTCCTGCGGCCAAGAGCCAACAGAGGCAGCATAAGGAGTACTGCCCCTTCTCAGGCTGTCTGGACCGTAAGGGGACAGTCAATCGAGTGGCTAACATGGAGTGATTACAGCCCGGGGGAAGGGGCTGCTAGCACAGAAGGGTGTTTGCAGTGCAGTCCGAAGGGCCGAGCACCGGGGTGGGAAACGCCAGACAGAGCAGGGAGAGGATGGTCTTGGTTGTAGAGCGCCACAGTGGGCTGCAGAGTCAGCAGCTCTGCAGTTAGGAGAAGTAGCCCAGGCGGCTTCTGAAAGGGCCACAGGCTACACCAGCCACTCTGACTGTGACAACAGCGAGCAACCCGTCTCAGCCACTCATTTCCAGCGCACAGCCGGCCCCAGAGCCTGTGCCACCCAAGAAGGGCCGTTCCTGGCTGGGTACCCAAGAAGGAAGATATCCACAGGTGCTTCCTGCCAGAAGAGAGGGGCTGCCCATGCCAGGCCTGCGGGGACCCCAGCAATCCCCGGGGGTGGAGGAGACTCAGGAGAGTGGGGTGGGAGCTCTGGAAAACAGCCCGCTTCACTGATGCCCAGGCTCTGATTTCAACCTCTGGCCAGTGTGCGCAGACACGAGCTTCGCCCGCTTGTCCTTGTGGGAAGGGGAACCTCGGAGCTGGGGGAGACAGCCATGGGAGCCAGGCGCCTCCTCTCGTGTCTGTACTTTGCCACTGGCTGCACTGTGTCTCCAGCAAAGAGAAGCATACTAAGCTGATTTGTATTCTGCCAACCAAGGGAAAATATAATTAACACAGCAGCCAGCCCACAAAGCCCATGGGAAAGCCCCCGAAGGAGAGGGCTCCCACTGCGCAAGGCGATGTCAGGGCACCGAAAAGGCCACTGCCCCCTAATCCCACCGTGTCCCCTCCCTAATGCCTACAATTAAATCAAGAGAAAAGACCGTGCAGCCTGCTCCATCAGACCATTAAAAAGAACCTCTTGCCCCTAGCAGTGAGCGTGCAGAAAGTGGCAGATTGCACTGAGGGTTTTCCCCTCTCCCGCTGCTGGGTTCTGCCCGTCGCTGCTCACCCCTCCTCTGGTATCCCCAACTCCAAGGTGGCTGTCGGCGCAGCTGCTGCAGCCCGCCTTCTGCAGAGACAAGAGCCACCAGGCACCAGAATTAGCAAGACCAACCACCATGGATAGACACACCTCGCTTCTCATTTCGTGTCAGGAGAGGAAGACCAGGAATTAGTAACCCCCAGGAGTGAAGTCTTTCACCTGCTCCCCAGCTGATCTCCTTCTGAAAGAAATGCAAGAAAAATGCTGCCCGCTAATGCATTTCATTGGCCCTTTCATTCCCTCAGGTGACTTACCTTCCTATTTAGGAGACTATTTACTAAGCTTTATAGATTTTTATTGACTCAACATTACCTTGGCCTTTTGTAGACATTCAACTATAGTATTCTCCACAATTTTCAACTATCTCAGCTTTTTTATGTTCATGACTTGAACAAATTAGTGTTTAGCCCTTCCTAACTCGAGGCTCTTGCATCTTTCATGTGAGCTGAAACTCCGGGCTTGGGAACTTGGATGCCGCCTCCTCCCCACCCCTCCTGCCAGGAGTGTGGCCTGTCTTCCTGCCCTGCATCCACATATCCAGGCATCACCACATTGCTTGATTTATATTTGCCTTTCATTATGAGACTAAGGTCCTTTATTCCTTCATTCTTCAAAAACTTAAAGAGTGTCGATATTGGATTTGAATCTAGTGTCAGAATTGTCTCTAACTGGTTCCATCCTATTTCACAGACTTCAAGGGTTCGCCAGGTAAATATTTTTTAGGCAACATCATAGTTTAATTTCAGTCTTTATTTAATAAAAGAGTGATATTAATGCAATGATATGATACAGTTTAATCTAGTTTTATCCATAAAAATATGAAAGGTGAAGCACAAAGTGTTGAAAACCACTGTAGGGAAGAAGGCTGCAAATGTGCAGAGGCTAATTGGTCTCTGTTATTACTAAGTGGTGGCAATGATGGCTTTATAAAAAGGGGTCAGAGTCTCTTTTCTTCTATGTACTTGTTTGGTTGGTTGGCTGGTTTTTGTGTTGATAGGGACTGAACCCAGGGCCTTCCCACTGAGCTACCTCCCCAGCCTTTTTTTTTTTTTTTTTTTTACTTTGAGACAGGATCTTGCTAAATTACCCATGCTGGGCTCCAATTTGTAATCCTCCTGCCTCAGCTTCCCAGCATGCTGGGGTTATAAGCATCCACCATCACACTGACCTGATCAAGTTGTTTTTAAGAAAATAATATCCAATGGGAAGTCTGCAGGAGCTAATTGGATTCTATCTAATCCACATTTCTTATTGGGTTGATGAAAAAGAAAAAAGTTTCAAATAATAAGCGTATTCCAAAACAAGTGTTAAATTATTTAAACAATTCCCAGAGGCAAGAAAAGAGACGAGTTTTCTGGTGTCCCCCACTCTGGAGCTACCATTCTAAAGACCTTACTGTCACAGAACCTGTATACGAAAGAGATACACTCACATTCCTTGGGGAACATTTAAAAGTACCAGTTTGACCCTAAAATTTGGTCATTTGTTAGGAAATCAGTCTTTCCTATGTTTTCAAATATAAAACACTCAAGTCCATTGCCAGAATTCCAATAGTGAGGAAAGATACCCACTGGGCTATCTTTGCTCATTCTTTCAGAAAAATACCCGTTTGTCAACTGTGAGACTTTGGGTAAATTACTTCACTTCTCTGGATACTGAAAGTGCCAGGGGTAGAAAGGATGATAGTCTCCCTCCCTTAGGTTGCTCTAAGGAAAGTTAGGTAACGCCACAGAAGGTTCAGGTTGAGTAAAATCACTTATTCATGCATTCAGGAACCATGCACCCCTGTAATCCCAACATTCTGGAAGGCTGAGGCAAGAGGATCACAAGTTGGAGCCCAAGCTGGACAACTTAGGGATTTAGTCAGATTCTGCCTCAAAATTTAAAGAGCGGGGGAGCTGGAGACGTAGCTCAGAGCAAAGTCCCCGAGTTCAATCCCCAGCACCAAAAACAAAAGGATCCATCCGTTGGCTGCGGTACCCAGGCACTGTGCTGGGTGCTGGGGGCCTGCTGGCAAATAGCACAGGGACACTCGGTATTTCCCTTCCTTCTTCCCTGACACTGCAGCCCAGACAGCTCCTAACCTGGCCAGAGTCCTGGTGGACACTCTGGGGACCCTCTTGCTCCTTGTGGTCGCCCCACCTCTCTTCTGCTTCCCAGTCGCTAGCGCCTGACTCCAGCCCCAGGGAAGGCCCTCCTCCCCCAGGTCCAAGCAGCTTCCTCCTACCAGGATGGCAAGCAGGCCACTACTCCCATGTCCGGAGGACTTTTCTCATGCCCAGCTGTCTGTTGTACTGGGTTTTGTGGTCCCCGATACTGGATGTTGGGTCTTTTGACTTAGTGATTATAGAAATTGAAAATCAGGCCAAAACCTATAAGAGAGCAAAGTTTTCAATCCGAAGGAAGAGATGAGGCAAGGGTACTTTAGAAGAGCTGACGGTGGATGAAATCATGGGTCTCCCTTTAACAAACGCAAGGCACAAGCTCTTACCAGGTTGCTGGGATGGGCGAGGGTCTGGTTGATCATCATCTCAGTTCTGGTTCTGCGAGTTGGCTCCACAGCAGCCCTTATCACTGTGGGGGTGATCTGGCCCCCCAAGAGGATTGCCCCATTTAGGGGCTGACCGTCCGGTGGAGCGGTCTCTCTGTAGAAGCTGCTGGAATCCAAGGTGACAGCAAGCTCAGGGCAATGGCTGAAGACCTCAGCATGGCCCCAGGCAGTCTGAAACAGGAGGCTGTAAAAGCTGAGGGTTGAACCTCCCTACAGCCTGCAAATGGTGAGAATAATTTAGTTACTCTTTCCTGGTGTCCTCAGTCTCGACAGGCATGAGACAGGTTAGGAGACAAGCACTCCTAAGGAATTAGCCTGCTCAGCACAGAGCTGAGCAGGAAGCTGGCCTAGAGTTTACAGTAATAAAGAAGACTGAGATGCCGTGAAGGCGGAGACACCAAGCTTTCTCCCAGGCCATCCCTGGGCACCTGCAGGCCCAAGTGAAAAGTCAGTGCATTCTAGCAAAATCAGCTTGGAAGCCCCTGACTGTCTCATTTCCCCGCTGAGATATTTTATCCTCCTTATTCGTAAGGGGCAATGGGCAAAGACCTCTCTTTGTAGAGTCACTTTAGGCCCAGAGTCCTTAGTGGGCTCTGAAGGCACAGGATGGCCCGACTTGCTGCGTGCTCTGGGGACTAAGATGCCAGCGATGTGGCTGGAGAAGGCAGGAACTCATCAGCTTTTCCCCCCGACCTGTCTCAGCCCATTCACACACCCAGCACTGGCCCTCGGCCACTGCAAAGAATGAGCAGGGAAGCTTCTTACATTAGCCATGTGGATCCTCTGACCCAGCCGGGACCATCGCCCACCATCGGATGAACTCCCTGTGACACCAGGTGTGGGAACCACTGCATTCGGCCACCTGGTCCGTCCTGTTTATTCTCCTCAAACCGGCAGGCATTTCCTTCTGCTGCTCTGTCCAAGATCTGGCCCTTCTTCCGGCCCATCTCTCTACACTTCGCCACAGTTCTTTCCCGTCTCCTGCACAGAGACAGATCTCTGATCACCGCGGTGGGAATACAAAGGAGTGAGATTTTATGTGTTACTAACCAGCTCTTGACCCTGCACCACGCAAAGTATGTGCCGTACGCTGGACTTTACAGACGCTTCGCTGTTCAATCCCAGGCTCATGCGTGTGGTCTCTCCGCGGCGAATCAACTCTTCATTGCACTCTCTGTAGAACCTTCTGAGATGGAGGAGAAAGAAGAGCAATTGCAGGGACTTAAAAAGTCCCCAAAGCTGATTAATTCAATCTGTATTATGGCTTCAGCATGTTTTTCTAAATTTATAGATAGCAAAATCCACCGTTTTTAATGAGTGATATGAATTTTAACGAATGTAGCTATTCAGACAGCCAGCACTCTTATCAACAGAACAATTCCATCACCCCTCACATTTCCCTTGCACCTCTATGGCCAACCTTTTCTACTTCCTGGGAGCCACTGATCTGTTTTCTAGCGCTACAGATTCGCCTTTTTCAGACCCTTATTTGTTGTATAAATGGAGACACAATGCACTGGCCTGAGCTTTTACAAAGATCATGTATTCGAGCAAATATTAGCGTATGGGCTGACAGTGGCTTCTTCATTTTTTGGTATCTGGCACTTGTAATCTGATTGAACTGTATAATTTTGTGAGTCATTGTCCTTCTAGCAACACATGTGACCTATTAGAAAATCTACACAAAACAGGTACTACCTCTTTGTCTTTGCTTAGAGAACACAGAAGACCCCGAGCCCTTTGGGAAGGTCAGGTTGCTGCTTCCTAATTTTCTCTGCCATGGCCAGAACTTTCCCTCCCCACCAATGCTCCTGCTGCCCCACTACCCTTCGCAAATTCCTTCTTCTGATATTGTCCAGTTCTTGGCGACTGGGCCAGGGGGCTCAGCACCTTGACCCAACATGGCATCTTCTCGCCTCCTTCCAACTACCCCTACCACCTCTTTCTTTGAGAAGCAACCTGGAGAGAAGAGAAAAAGACTTGATTTCCATCCTGGACCGTACAGGATGATTGAACTATCCCAGAGGAGAGCAGAAAGGAAGTGGGAGGAGAAGAAGGATAAACAACACAGCAGGAGGGTCGTCACACTATCAGAAAGTGAGCATTAGAAAACAGTTAAGCAAATCTGGGAAGCCAAGAGATCACTCTGCATTCAAGAAAAATCAGCAACCGTATGTTTCCCTCTTCCGGATACCAAATGTTCCTTTCAGAAACAATCCCTGCGAGCCAGTCTGTGTGTCTCTTTCTCAGCCTGTCACATGGAACACAGCAACTGTTGCCCCATGATCCCATAATTAGCACCATGCACGGCAAGACTAGAGGGCATCTTCATGGATGTGGACGCTGAACTTGAACAGCTTCCTCCCCAAAGTCCAGGCTCTCCTAGAAGACGAGCAATGTCAGAGGTGTCTAACCCTGAGGGTCAAAGGCCAGACAATCCAGCAAATCTGGGAAGCCAAGATTCCCAGAAGTGCTATGCACATTGCTAGTGTGGGAGGCTACAGGGACGATTGTATTTTTTAAAAATCCAGTCCATATATTAAGTCTCTCCTGGGACACTTGCCTCAGCACAGTCAGCTCCGCAGCCACAGCCCAGAATTCCACCCCGTGTCTTCCATCCTCCCTTCACCTACCTTTCAGTAGTCCAGAGTTTGTGCGATAGCAGTGTGCTGGAGCAGCTGGCTGGAATTCCAGCTGTCAGCGACAAAGGACAGATCTGAAGTCCACCTGGGCTGTGGGGAACCCACTTGCATCACAAAAGCGAGGGGCACACCTGAGCCGGGGCTCCCAAACCAGAAGAGGCAAGTACTGCTTTGCAAGCACCTTTGAGGTGCTGGCTGCGTGGAGGGGCGCGCTGCTCCGGTCTAGGGGGGCGCGGGGTGGGGACATCAATGTGATGGATGGAACAGTGAGCAGATTCAACACCTGTGTGAGCAACACTTTGAGGGAAGAGATTTCTGATTCTTGATCTGTTGTCTGCAAGGTTGGTGTTATCTGGGGGCGGAATTACCGGGACTAAATCATTTAGCGTTTGAGTTTGTATAAGCAGCTACCAGTTCTACCCTGCGGGATCACTGGGCAGGGTACAAGTCAAAGGGGAAACCAGTAGAGTATTGCTTCTGCAGTGTGGATGGGGTGTGTGTGTGTGTGTGTGTGTGAGCAGAGCCGAGAGTTATAGTGTGAACTGTTAAATGTCTTAATAGGATTTTTTATTCTTCTTTAAAAGGAATAGCTTCCTTTTAATTTAGTGTAAACTAGTTTGTTGCTATAACCAGGATGCTAATAAATAATAATACTAAATGCTTTCTAGGAACTTAGAAACACACATACTGGAATCCAGATGCACACAGGCTCACAATTACCACCAAAAAGGCGTGTGCTTTCAGACCCCTGCAAAAGTAGTATCTCCTAAATAAAAACTGTGATTAATGTCCTAAAAAAGATAAACCATATAGGTGCCTGCAATTGTTTCATTAAATGTAATTAGTTCTGTTTATTCTGCCTTTTTTTTTAAGGAGTAAAAATAGCATCCATTTTCCCATTTGATTTCCCCTTTTGAAATGTAGGGTAGGTAGGGTTGGGTTATCCCTGAAGACGGCTGGGGCTTGAATTCTTCACTCTCCTATATGGGAACGGGCTCCCAGGACTTGCTCTTGGGTGGTGGCTGAATCCCACGCCAGTCTGTGGAGAACAGAATTGATTCCCAGTCTGTGGAGAATAGAATTGATTCCCACTTTTTCTTTGCATAATTCCTAATCATCGCCATTAGCACATCAGAAGTTCAGAGCCCGCCGAAGAGCTGTGGTTTCTTCCCGTTCACTGTTTTGATTTACCTCATTAACAGCTGAAAGGCAGCTATCTTTTGATGCAGAAATCATGGATTCCTCCACATTACTTATTTAGAGGATTCCACTTGATCTGTGCTGTGTTAATGGGATACAGGGAGTCACACAGAGCGGGAAGGATGGTCACTGCTTGGTCTTTGCTTCTCAGAACGAGAGAAGTACGAAATCCCTCTTAAGGTTATAAGGAAACTTGGAGCTTTTGTAGTGCAGTCAAGTTGATGCCACAAACTGGGGCTCCGGGTGGCCCTCGAGGGGCCATTTCTCCTCAACTGGTCTGCAGGGCCGCGCTCTGGATCATGCCCCTCAGTCCTGCTGATCCAGGGAGTCGGTGTGCACATCACATGCCCGGAGCGCCTATTCGCAAGAAATACCTAGAGGCCGACCTGGGTCTGAAGAAACAAAGTTCCCCAAATGCTGCGTTCCTCCTGTTCTTCCCGATTCTATTCTAGGCGCCCCCGCCCTTGCCAGGTGACACCTGCTCATTTGAAATGTTCCAGCTGGAAGTTCACAACATTTAATCCTTTCTGTAAGGATTTCTTTCTTTGGAAATCAATATCCGAGCTGTGCCTCCCAGCCCCAGCCCAAAAGAGTATACTTGAGGGCTGGAGATTTAGCTCCGCGGTAGAGCGCTTGCCTAGCAAGCACAAGGCCCAGAGTTCATCCCCGGCACCCCACACACACACACAAAAGAGTATATTTGAAGGTTGTCCTTCAGGTGTAGCTCCTGGCTATTGTTTATATGCAGAGGCTGCTGAAAATCAGTTAGGGAACTAATAATAGCAACCATTTCTCAAAAGTCTGTTACTTTCCATCAGCTCTCCCAAGGACTCCATCCATAACATCCCCATTCATTGTTACTGTGTCCTTAACTACACAGTGCCTAATATTATCCCATTTTACAGATGAGAAGACTGAGGCTCTGCAAAGCTGAAGTATAATATTACACACCTCCTAAGTGGGGACGGGAAGCTAGGTCTGTGTGGCTCCTAAACTCCTGGTCTTTCTGTACTTGTGCTAGTGCCCTAACCTTTACATTTGCAAGATATCTGGGTTCAAGATAAACACTGAAATGAATTGTGTGACCTCAATGTTGTCTTTCTAGTTAAGGGTTATGTAGTAGCTTAGAAAAAGCATTGGAATTATCTGAAAGCTCTATGAACTGCTAATAAGCACTGGCTACCCTGAACGATACTCCGCACTCTCTGTGAGCCGGAGTGAGCCATTGGGGTGGACGGGAAGACAGGAGAAAAGAATCCACCACCTGCCTGTGACCACAGCAGAGTCTCTTTTGTTCCAGAGACATCTGTGTTCTGCCCCCCTGGAGCTAAGGGCAAGCAGGGATTGATAGAGCGATGGAGCAGTTTAACCGAAACCTCCAAGAAGGAGGTGTGTTTCATTTTGAAATTTCTTCTCCTTGCTGGAGTCAAGCAAGCCTCTGGCTCTCTGTGTGCCGAGAACCGGGGTCCACCATGGAGAGCCCTGCCTGGTGGCCTTCACCTACTCTGGCCAGTACAAAGCAATGCAGTGTGAACATGTATCCTCAACAGAAAGGCAGAAAGTGACAGCCCTCCATTCGCTCTCATCATTTAAAAAAAAATCCACATGCCTAAAAACTGGCCTCTAATTTCTTTCTAAATGATGCAAGGGACTGATGGGGAAGCGAGAGGCTAGTGGAAGGCCAGCACATGTCAACTTTCTAAAAATACCTGAATATTTTCTCATTCATACATGCCCTGTAAGTCTTCTTGCTGGTTACTTCTTGCAAAGGCCGTGTACCTTCAGAGGACTTGGGACACACACTCCCTGCAGTATCGTGTATTTTTCCTTCTAAAATCTTCACATGTCTGCAGACACGCATGAGTATTTCAGTGATCGCACGGCCCTTCACAAAGCAGCAGAGTCCAAAATGTAGTTTTCATACTGCTAGCTCCATTTATACCTTGCACTCAATGGCTAGGGGCTAAGTTAAAGACCACTGCTGACTTTAACTGCAGGGCACAAGAAGACACACATACCGCGATGGATAACTGCGATGGTAGAGGAAAGGGGAGGGCTTAACCTGAGCAAGCACTTCTGGAAGCAGCTATTTCAATCAAAATGCTAATTCTAAAACTCTCCCAGGTAAATCTGTTTAGAGGACACCCCTGAGTTTCTTTTACAAGGAAAAATTACCTTCAAATAAGTGCCGAGGAAAATTCACTTTGGAAAAGGTGAGGCTTCCATCTCACCCACCTTCATCTCCATTTCGCTCTCCTGAAGTGCAAATTCCCTTGCTGAACTGCAAAGCCATCCCAGCCTTCCTTTTCTGGTGAACCTGTGAGTTCCGAGCCCTGGCTGGGCCATCGAGTGCATCCCTGAAGCCACCACTCCTTAGCCTGGCCGTCCACTGTCAGGACCCAATTTCCCAGCCGTCTCCTCACCCAGCTTCTACCAGAGCACTTTATGTTATGGCCACGCGGGAATGTGTCACGTCCCCCGACACAATGTGAACTCCGCTTGTTCTGCAGTCCCCAGTGACCTTATTCTTCCAAGCAAAATGGCCCCATGTGACAGCACTTGCAGACTCTAGTATCCTTCATTATTTTTCAATATCTTTCCATGTATTTCACTTATGTTTCAGTGTGGAGTCTGTCTGTTGTCCTTGTGGGGACCAGTCATACTCGCCTTTCTGTCCCTTTTCTTCTGTTTGAGTATTTTCTAGTACATTCTTAGTAGTTATTCTATAAATCAGTAAATAATTTAATCACGAGGTCTTCCTCCTTCAGGGTTAGGCAGATCGCACCTCAGAGGGCTAAGAGCACTCAGCGGATGTAATCAGTAGGTAACTACAGGGAAACTTCGTCAGTCTGCAAAGGTGCTGAAGAACAGAGACAAGAAAATGCCAACTTTCAGCGATATTTTTAAAAACAGTTTCCAATCAGCATAGACTGGTAAAAGAATAACGGATCAAAATTCAGGAGTAGATTACTAACTAGGAGATAAGTGAGGATTAGGAGAAAAATCACATAATTTGTACAACTCAACATGAGGATCCCAGAATCAAGTCATCCCGGGGGAGCCATCTTTCTTTTCTTATCCGTAAGTTCCAAGATTAGTGAGACGGCAAACGCTTGAGATGGGAGGTTTGTAACTTCATGGTGCTTTCCAGTCAGTCTGGAGTCAGAGCTTGTATGCTAGAAACAGCACACACCGGGCTTCAGCCGACTGAGCAGAGTCTAATTATACCTCTAGGAGTGTGTCGGGTGAGGGTGGTCAGAAACCCGGGACAAATGTCATCTAGCTTCATCAAATGTTCTTGACAAGGCATTTCTCGATTTCAGCAGTGTATCTAAAACCGTCTGTTGGGGTATATTTTTCCACTTATTCACTAACTGTGTTTTAGTGTGCGTCGTGTGCCGACCACTGTATTCCGTGCTTAACCCATGTGTGTGACTCCGAGGTAGTTGATAGTGAGAAGAACAAAACCAAGCCAAGAATTGATTGTCTGAAATTCCCTTGGGAGAAGCAGGAAGTCAATCGATTAATTCATGTGTGTTTGGGTCACGTGAGCTTCTCGGCCCGTTCCCCTCCTCCATCCTGTCTGCTCAGAGAATGCGGCTTTTATCTGCTCTTGCGCTGCTTCCTTTTTCTCCCCCGCAGTTTTCGTTCCTGCAGGTGTCTCATTCGTGTTGTTGCCATGGTGTGGCCTGTTGTCCTGCTGTCCCTCAGAACGCGGGGTGAATACGGGGCGGCCGCATCCTCAGAGCTGGGCCTCTTGCTCCTTGCTGGCCGATGTGCTGTCTGTGACAACCGTGGTCCTTGCTGCTACTCCGATCCAGGCGATAGAAAGTTAGGAGGACCCGCTGACATCAGTAAGGGAATCCAGAGGCGCAGAAAGAGTATAGGGGAAAGCACTTCGATTAATTGGAAAAATTATAATTAAATGTAAGTAATTTTAAGTGGCTATAAATCTGAGCCAAAACCAATAAAATGAAATTGTCAAGGTTAAATACAAGCTCATGCATTTAGGTTCGAAAATATCAATTACAGGAGTTCAAGGTAACTTGAGCACTGTCCATGTAAATATGTAGCCAGGAGAGGAAGAAGACAGCCCTGGGGGTGCCGGAGTGATTGCTCGGCCCCTGGGGGGCTGAGCGCGCTGGGCATCCTTGGGTGTCCACCATTAGAGGTGCCACATTGGGAAGTGGACAGTACAAAAACAGCAAGTGCCCAGTGGATGGTAACACTGGGAAAGAGTAGCAGGAACTGGGGGCATATCCTGAGGCAAGGAGACTTAGAGAGGTGGGGACAGCCCCCAACCCACTGGCGTGCTCACCTGGAGGAGGGGACTGCTGGGTTGGGGAAGGGAATCCAATCACTATGGGAGAGTGACTGGAGCTGAAACAGGTCGTGGTAACCCACAGCACCCGGATGAGTCCTGGGGTCACCAGAGAAGCCAGACCACCGTGGGGCAGAAAAGTAAGCCGGAAGGAGAATCCTGACTTCAGGTTACAGGCTGCGCCAACCAATTTGTTGACCTGAGTCCAATTCATCTGCTTTAAACATCAGTGTCTTCTGCTCCATCCAGACTAATTCTTTTTCTACTTGGTCTGACATTGGATTGAAATAATAGTTAGCATGCTAGCAACCCCTTAAGGAATCCTCCTGCTGTCTGGCATCTCCTGCTATTATTCATTGAGTGACTCCCTCCTAATCCCCTTCTCCGGCAACCTGGCCTTTGGGTCATTCCAAGTGCGAGAGCTCAGTATTAGAAAGTCTAGTTCCTGGGGAACAGCTTTCCACTTAAGAAGCATCTAGTAACACCCAAGGGTCACCTTTGACTTACGGTTTCCAGGTTCCATAGAAACAAGGGCAAATCCAATACTGCTTCGCCCCCATTTCCCTCCTAAACGCGGCAAAGGAAGAAAGTCACCCATCCAAGGTCAAATGGTAGAAAGCCGCCACTCGGTGAGGTTTTCAGGAGAAAATAAATCAGTGATGAGAGCCAAACCACAGTGGGCTGACCCAGGTTCCTGGAAAAGTGGGTAGAAGCAGCAAGAATTAACCCACAGCTATGTTTGCCTTCCACCTGTGCCCAACTTGTGCCACCTCGGCAAACATCTACTTGAAACATATGAAATTGTCACTGTTGTCCTCTCATTGCTGGGTTCTTTGGGTTGTTCTGCTGTCAGAGTCACACCAAGGAAATACGGAAGGACTTTGTGGATCCAAATTGTATTTTCTAGGTTACCATAGTGATCCCAGTAGCCTAAAAACATCACAAAACATTTCTTGGGCAGAGCTCACCGGACGTGATGACTCTGCAGAAATGAGACAGGGGCTCAGACACCTTCCCCAGGTGAAGATACAGAAAATAGAAAACGGGACCCGAAGCAAGTGATCTTTTCACTGATGATGGGTGAGGGATGCTGGGGCACCATGCCAGAGCCCTCTGGGGAAAGCCAGGCATGCTAAACTCATGCTAGTCCTCCCCTCCTTCCCTTCCTCTTCCTTCCTTCCTTTCTTTTTTGATGATACTGTAGATTGAACCCAGGGCCTTTGCACTGAGCTACATCCCCAGCCCTTTTTTATTTTGTATTTTAAGACAAAGTCTCACTAAGCTGCCCAGGCTGGGCTTGAACCGGCAATCCTCCTGCCTCAGCCTCCCAGAGTACTGGGATTGCAAGCGTGGGCCATCACGCCCATCTTAGACCTTTCTTTACACTTGAGATGCTTGCCATACACATTCTGGAGTGTTTGCCACTTTGAGCTACACTCCCTGTTCTGTTCTCTACCCCTCAGAGCATCCATTTCTGGGTGAACTTGAGAGCTGCTCCCTTGTGCATCCTTGTGAAATCCTCTGCATGACTCCATCTGGGCCTGGTTCTGCTCAGCTAGTTCATATCCCCAACCTCAGGTGCTTGAGGTCTGAGACTGCTTTTCACCTGATGGAGGGATCAGACGATGACAGCTGAGCACTCACACTGATCCAGCCCCCTTTCCATAAAGAAAGATGCAAAGTCCCTGCTCTCCTGCAGCCGGCTGTCTGGGAGGAGAAAAAGGAGCAAACAAAAATGAATAAATACATGCATGATTGAAATTGCCAATAAATACAGACTATGAAGAAAACAAAAGCAGTAGAATGACAAAGAGCAATCAAAGGAGGAGGTAAAGTCTCTGGGGAGAAGTCAAAAGGCCTGGATGTGAGGACAGGGTGTTCTAGCTCCTGGGAACAGCAGGAGCAAAGCACAGCACAGAAGGAAATTGGGTGTGGTTGCTACAGTCAGTGAGGAGGAGGAAGATAGAGACTGAGATCAGAGACCGGGAAGCTTGTCATTTATAAAGACCTTGTGGCCATGGCACAGCAAGGAGTTTGAATTTAATTACAAGTTGAATGAGAGGTCAGCGGAGGGTTTGCAAATATCGCTCGTCCTCTGTGCATTTCGTGGATGGTAGAGTGAGGCAGGGAGGCCAGAGTGGAGGCCGCTGCGAGTCCTGAGTCAGACATGATGGCTCAGACTGGAGACTAATTCATGGAGCTGGGTGAAAAATGAGCAGAATGCGGCTGTATTTTGGAGGCATAACTAAGAGTGCCTACTGAGGGATTCACTGTGGGGAGCATGGAAAACAGAGGTGCAAATTCCCAATTTGTGGGTGGAAGCTGAGGCTCAAAGAGATTTGGGAACTTTTGTTGCTGGCTGAGAAGCTGCGCATGGTGGGACTAGGACTGGTCCACGGCTCGGACTCTGGTCTGTGTTGCTATCGCAGCACAATTCTTTTCCTCATGTGAAGGTATGAGACTTGCCTACGGAAGGCCAAGTGAGCACAAAGCCCTCTGGTGCTGTCGCGGTTTCCTGAGGATTATGTCACAGTGTCTAGCATCCACCCGGCTGGTCAGTGTGCGGTTCTTTGCCGCAGTGCCTGTATCCAAAGGGTCGATACGCCGACTCTCACACAGGCTGTTCACAACCACAAAGTGCTCTTTAGCCCAGAGCCTTTCAAACATTGTCTTCTTTTCAGAACCAATATTTCTAGTCATATCATCAATTATTAGACAGATACCAGGCAGCAAATCGAGGCAGGAACAGGGTCCAGCTTTATTGGATTGGTGTTCGTAGGCAAGCTGTTCTTTGACGTCTGTGAGCAGCAAATGCTGTGAATTTAGATCTATGTTCTCCAGCTCATTTGCCGAGTAGTTCCCCGTTCACCTCTGAACGGCGAGATGTCCCAAGATGTAAGGTCCGAAAATGGAGAAAAAGCAGCCTGGGAAAGAGAAGCCCACTGCTGTGGTGACATTTGTTTGTTCCCTAAATAACACACACCTCTATGGGCTGATGTGATAGAGAGAAACTGGATCTCTCCCTTTTGGTTAGGTTGACCAGTAAAGGCTCCCTCGAGGTTCTGACACCTAAACATGACGCCAGAAGATGCCGAGAACCAGCCACAGGGATTGGTGGGGAGAAGCACCCAGGCAGGGCAAAGGCAAGAACAGAGCCCCAGGACGGTGCTCATTAGCATTCCATAGCCTGCTATCAGAGAGAAGTCCATATTCATGTGGGCTTAAGCATATGGCCTGGATGCAGTTCAGGACTGATGGGCTAGCTCTGCAATCCTCTAGGACTTGCTGCCTTGCTCTGTGATATTCTCAAAATGTAGCCCTCAATATGTGACCTCTACCTTTGTGTCCAAGAAGGCTTCTCCTGCCATCACATCTACTTTCCAGCCATGCAGAAGGACAGAGGGGAGGAGAGAGACAGAATGCCTCTTCCTCTCCATCAAGCCATGACACCCAGAATGTGTGTCTACTTTTCCAGCCATCAGACAGAACTTAGTTGATGCCCACTCCTAGCTGGCCAGGAGGCTGGGCAAGGTGGTCTCCAGCTGGATGGCCTTGAGTGGGTCAGAAGGGAAGAGCAGGTCTCGGGGGACAATGGCATCTCTGCCCTAGTTGGTGTGTACAGGGTACACAAAGGAGACCAGTGTGGCTACTGCCATAGGAGACAGCCAAGAGTAAAAGGAGATCAAGTGTGCGGGAGGCAGGTCTGGGGACCTATAGACGGTAGAAACCTGCTTAAATTTTACTTAAGGGCAATCAGATGCCACTGATGGGTTTTAGTAATGAAGCAGCATGGTCTGATTCGTGTTTTTAAAAGAACACTGGCTACTGTGTGGAGAAAAGGTGAGAGGGAGCAAAAATTGACCTGGGAAATCGATTGGGGGACTATCATTCGTTTTTTCTTTTTGGCACTCGGGATTGACGTCCAGGCCTTTGCACTGAGCTGTACCCCCAACACTTTTTTTTTTTCCTCTGAGGCAGGCTCTTGTTAAGTTGCTAAATTGCCCAGGCTGGGTTCAAACTTGTGATCCTCCTCCCAGAATGCTGGGATTACAGGTATGCACCGCCATATCCAGCTGGGACTATTGTTCTGGACAAGTTTAATAAGCAAGACGATCTCAGACACAGGCCCACAGTCACGTAGCCATAGCCTCACTGGGTGATTTCAAGAGACGAGCAGTGAAGACTCCCTGTTTGTGTGCATCTCTAAAGCATAGGAACATCCTCTGCATGGACAGCTCACAGATGAGCAGGCTTAAGGGATCGTATCCCACAGCATCTAAGTCACTTTCCCATGGCTGCAACACTATACCAGACACCCACAACTCAAAGAAGAAGTCCAGTTTAGCTCACGGTTCAGGGAATTCAGTCCATGGCTAACTGGCTCCAATGCAGAAACATCATGGTGGAAGGGCCTGGTGGAGCAGAGCTGTTAAATTCATGGGGGCCAGGAAGCAAGAGCAGCAGGGAATGCCAGAGAGGAATGGCGAGGGACCATATCTGCACCCCAGGTCACACTTCCATGACCCACCCAGACACACCAAGGAGCATGCTGTACTAATCTGCTGGGCATCTTGTGATCCAATAAAGTTGACAAATCAGGATAAATAATCACACAAAGAATGGACTTGACCTGTCCAACATGACTATGAAATCAAAGTAGACCTGATTTTATTTGTGGGAACCTTAGCATCTAGGAATCCAGAAAGCCGAGGGAAGCACTTGGCAAGTCAGAGCTTCAGGGGGCTCAGGGGCTCAGGCTGGTGGAGCTAGAGAACCTCCGAGCCCATCTAATTTGGCAGGTGGAGGAGCTGGTGGCTGGAGCCAGTGAAGGAGCTTGCATATGGTCAACTTCCAGGATTTGCAGAGTCAGGACCAGAAGTCCCCTCTCTGCTCACATGCATACAGGGCACCCTCCATCCTGTGCTTTCTCCTACTAGAGGCTGAGTGTGGTGGCACATGCCTGTAAACTCAGCACTTGGGAGGCTGAGGTAGGAGGATTGCTATGAATTCAAGGCCAACCTGGGCTAGTGAGTTCAAGGCCAGCCTGGGCTACATAGTAAGACCCTGTCTCAAAAAATGTATTAGAGTAATAGACACATTGTCATTAACCTCTCTCAAAAAATTCCCTCTCTCTTTGAACTTAAACCATCATTGTTGGCAGTGTGTCTTTTCCTGTAGTCAGTTTTTTTTTCTTTTTTATTTAAACATTCACCATATTTCTGGATCACTCCTTAGAACTGATTAGACCAAGTGTGTGCCATATCCCCACACCCTCAAACCTGGAGGATGGCATGCAGCCTTACTGTCCATAAAACACCATCTTTTGTCTCTGAAGAGATCTTTAAAAAAAAAACAAAAACAAGCTGTACTGTAGCATGAACTCTTCTATGAATCATTATTCAACTGGATTTTTAGCACAATTCTAGATTAGTCTACAAATTTCCATATCCAAACAACAGAAATATTAAAAATTTCAGATTGAATTACCCTCAAGAACCAGGCCCTAGAGTGAAAGTTTCTTTTAAGTATCTTCATTTTCAGAGATGAATTTGCAAACACACATATGCACGTGCATGCGTGCACACACACACACACACACACCAGGAAGCAAAAGAGAAATTTAAATACAAACCTTGAATTTAAATGGTCTATGTTCTGATTGGGATGGTTATTCTACAGTTGTACATACTTGGCAAAATTCGTCACACTGGACATGTAAAACATGTACAGGATTTGCATAAAAATAATCCCTTGGGGAAGTTGACTCCAAAAAGTCAAAAATAAGCTAGAAATTCTCATTTTATGCTCCATGAATATTTGTGAGTTTCCAGCATCTCATACTGTTGTTACCAAGGATTTTTATCTGAGTACAGTGGGAACGGACCAATGCCGTCAACATCAAAATCCTCTCACGCTGGCAATAACGTTTGGCCAGGAAATTAACTTCTAACCCTAACTTCGTGTTATTTTGAGATAAAAAGCAATGAATGCCTCAAAATAACAAGGCTGTACAGCACATGCATATTGTACGATTTGAAATTTCAGACGAACCCAGGAAATCAAAGCATTCGGTGACAGACCTTAGCGGGTGCTGAGGAATAGTCAAAGAGAATTTTTTTTTTTTAATAAGCAAGAAAAGCATCTGGTTTTAAGCCTGTCATGCAAATGCTAGCATTCAATATTTTGAAGCCAATCTCAGTTCCCAGTGGTTTTTTCTGTCACACATCTCTGGTTCCTCTTGATGATGAAGGCAATCTTCTTTGAAGAGTTTTTGTGCAAGAATTATTGTCATGGCCAAATTGTCTGGCTTGGCTGGGATGGAGACACATCCCAGAAGTGGTCCAGAAAATCATTCTGGCGGCCATAGGCTGCTGGTCCAATCTAGGACTCAATGTGACAACTAAGACCTGTTCAGCCTTTGGAGATAGCACCCTTCCTCCATGCCACCTGTCTTAGTTACTTTCTTGCTGTCGGGACGAAATACCCAACACCCACAATTTAAAGGAGGAGATGTTTATTTTGACTCAGTTTGTAGAAGTTTCAGTCCATAGTCAGCTGGCTCCAAGGCAGGGTGGCAAGGCCGAGGGGCACAGCGGAGGACAAGCTGCTCAAGACATGGCGGACAGGAATCGGGGAGAGATCAAGGGAGGAGGAGGGATATATACCTTTCCAGGCCACGCCCACAGTGACCCAGCTCCTCCAACCGGGTTTCAGCTCCCATCACACCCAGCTATAAACCCATCAGTGGACTAATCCAGCCTCACACACCCGTGCTCCAGTCACCTCCCCAAAGCCCCACCTATGAGCACATAAGACTTTGAGGGGACATCTAGATATAAACCATGACAACCACCCCTGGTCTCACAAATCCGAAAGAAGAGGAGTCTGACTTGACCCCTGCAGGGTGAGGAGAAGCCAAGGAGGAAGTGAGTCCCCTTCCTTTCTTAAAACATCCCCCTTCTCTGAGCAACTTCCCTAAGCCAATCTGCTGCACTGCTCCTCCAAAGGCTGACACACACAAGTCCTGAAAATAGTCCAGCTCTTTTCTTGTGCCCTTTTCTTTCCAGTGCCACCTCAGGCCCACCTGACCGGGGAGACAGTCGCATGCCCAGTTTGGACAAACCTTTGGACACACATGCGTGCAAACCCCCATCTTGGACTCACTCCTGTGGCCCCGACTCCAGGCTCCATGGAGATTTCAGTCCCATCTTGATTTGGAGGCAGGAATGTCACTACTGAGAGATAAAACACAACAAAGCAAAACACAAAAACCTCAGAACTGATTAAATGAAGGAAGGCCTGGTCTTAAGGACACGTGGGTAAAGCATTCAGCATGCAGACCCTTGCTGGTCTGAGAAGTAGGTTAACAGGTGTCATCATTACGGTCCCAAGAGTTGATCGCACTCCCTGCCTGACTAGGAGAAGCCCAAGAAAGGAAGCTCACTTTCTTCATCCACCAGCCCTCAACTGCTCACTGTAGACACTCACCACCCAGACCTTCCTTTCGGTATTAATAGCATTAAGAGATTTAGCTATAAGATCATTTCATTTGGCATCTTCCTCTGCCTTCCATTCGAAGCGTTACCTGTGCCAAGTTAACGTGAAGCACTTAACGTCTGTGGTTCAGTGGAATCCCACGCCAGTAATCTTCCCGTGCCGAGAAGTAAGTCTTTTGCCAATCATTTATCCATCTGCTTCCATTTATTCACAGGCTTGCTAAACCTAAGAGGTATGATACAAACTAAGCAGGAACAGAGTCGGCAGAGATGGAAGCTACTAGTAAATACCCTGGCTCAAACTTTCCACAAGCTGAGACTCAGCATCGATTTACCTGGAAGTCATAACATTTTTCCGCCACAAAAATCTTACATACCTTGATGACAAAGTACTATATTATTCAATGAAACGGGGAACAGAATCTAGCAGAGGACGGTCGATATCACTGCAGAGAACCACACTGTATGCTTAATGCTGGTCATTGGGATCTAGATCTCTGAGAACCAGCGACACGTGTCAGTAACTCTGGCCCTGCCATCGCTAAGCCCTGTGACGAGTTACCTAACAGAACTAAGCGTTGGCATCCTCACCTATAAATTGGAAATAGTAATGCCTACCACTATTATTGTTTGATTTCTGAAGGATAATCTTGTGTATACGTGGTGACATACACACAGAGACTTGCGTTTTATTAGTATTCACAGCCCTGAGTTTTAAAAATGTGTTCCTATTTAAAACAGCATTGATTTCAATGTGCACTTTTTCCCATTTCACTCAGTCCATGACCTTTCCACTCGCTCTTATAAAATCAGCCATGAAGGACCGGAAGTTAAGAGTGGTGTATCGTGCAAAAGATGTCATGTGTGCTCCGAGTTATCAAGCTTTCTTTGGCCCACAAACTCACAGATAGCAACAGCCACTGAGAGTTCCGTCATCAAAATGAGTAATAGACACAGGAAGCCGTGGTTCCCTGAAGTCATGCTGCCATAGCCACCTCCTGAGACTTGACGGTCTTTGGCTGACTTCCAGCCCAGCCAAGATCCAAGAGGGAAATACGGACACAGAGCCCCCACAAGAAGCTCTAATGTTATTGTATTTAAAAAAATCAGTATTTTTTATTCTGCTTATTTTCCTGATCTTAGATTTTCCTGACATTTATCAGCATCTCCTCCTATTTGCCAGACTGTAGACAAAGGAAAAGTCAGATTAGATAAGTCTCTTCATTTATTTATAAATAAAGTCTTGACTAAGTTACTACCTTTCCTTCATCCCACCTGCCATCCGTCAGACCCCCCACAACCCCGCTCAAAGTAGCTGTAGTAATCTTGGCCTCCACCTTCTTTTTTTCTATGGTGCCGGGGATCGAACTCAGGGCCTTGTGCTTGGTGGGCAAGCACTTTAACCACTGAGCTAAATCCCTAGCCCCATACCTCCACGTTCTGTGTCTCTTCTATGTCGCTCATCAGTGCTAAGTGGCTCTGATTTACGCACACCTCGAATTAGACTGTTCCCAGGCTTGAAATTTGTAGGATTTTTTTAAATTACAATTTAAGAAAGCTTTCAGAGATCATCTAGTGCTTACCACCTCCAGTGCCATCCCGAAATTTACTGTCAGAATATACAATACTATGTTAGACAAAATTACATAGTCCTTGCAGGTAGGAACTGTCTCTTTTTCAGTACTGAATTCCCACCACCTGGCATATAGTAGCTACTCAATACATCCTTGGATGGATAGATGGATGGATGGATGAATGGACGAATGAACAGAGGATGGATGTATGGATGAATGAGTGAGTGAATGTGAACGAAAATTGAGAAAATTGATTTGTATAAGACTTTTCTTTCAATCTTGATATAAAATTAAATGCATAATTTTCTGTGGGATCTTGCTCAAGGCCAAACATTGAGAAGAACTTGCACAAATGGTAGATAGCATCTTGGCTAGCTAAAGAAATGAGCTCTTTCAAAACGATGCCTATTTTACTTATAAATCAAGGAACACTGGTAGATATGATGAAGACAACGTTCAGGAGTAAAAGACAATCAGGTGGTCTGTGATTCCTTCCTGGTCCTGGCCACCGTGTCGTGGAGCACAGGAATAGCCTGGCGTTTGTTTTGCCTATATCAGGAAGGACTAAGTGGCCCAAAAGAAAGGTAACTTCAAGGCTCTTTTCAAAAATGCAAAATCCAGGAGTACATTCCATCCATCTCCAAAGCACAATCAAACAGTATTCTCAGCCAAGCTCCCAGCCACCGAGAAAAGCCATCAAATATATTTGGCAGGGACCAACATACCCATTAGGTTCAGTAGGCGCAGTGCCTGGGGCCCACCGCACTTTGAGGGACCCACAAAAAGGTTTTCATTCCTTTTAAATCGGATGCAAGTAATGAACTGGAGCACATTTTACCATACAATATCACTAAATTTGTTTTTATACAAAGGCAGTCCTCAGATATCATTTTTTTTCATTTATTTATTTAATGGAGGGACGAACCCTTAAAAGCAAAAAAAACAACACAGAAGGGCTCTGAAAATATCACATGATCCTGATTTGGATCTTATTCAGGAGAAGTCGGGAGAGGAGACTGGAGGGAGAGGAAAAAGGGGACTGAAAAAGATTGAGATACTATACATTGTATATAATATATATGCTGATTCCCCCAAATCAGTGTAGTTACTATTCGTCACAAACATACACTACTAAAATAAAGCAAGCATTCCAAACGGGTACTTAGGTACAACACCAGAATGCGGTCACACCAAAAGAATTAGACCCCCACCTGTCCAGGGAAACCTCTTTTCCAGGTGAATTCAGTTCCCCAGAGGACTCACAAGAGCAGATTTTAGAAGAGAGTAATGTGACTGCCCCCCATTAAATATTTTAAGCCCCGATCTGCTCAGACACAAAGCTCACAGCGGGACACCAGGAGAAAATGACGACCCGCACTGAGAAAATGTGCTTCCTCTCAGAGCGGCGGC
>PVJO010024334.1:0-24512 GCA_004026905.1 Hystrix cristata | reverse complement strand
TAATAAAAATTCCTGTGTGTTTCTTTATGGTTTCTCCACCCAAGTGCACATCCTTGGACACCATCACTGTCATTCAGTTAGCCCCATTTTTTAAAACTTGCTGTATTTTAAGTCTCTTTTTTTTTTTTCATTTTGGCGTGTGAGTGTGTGTGTGTGTGTGTGTGTGTGCGTGTGTGTGTGTGTGTTGCTGGGGATGAAACCCAGGGCCTCATACATGCCAGGCAAGTGCTCTACCACTGAGCTACATGCCTAGCCCTCCATGTCTCTTAATTCCCAGCCCTGCCCCCATCTCTTTTTGGTTCTTATCCTTGATCTGTTGAAGAATCCTAGTCAGTTGACCCGCAGAGTTTCCCAGTCTAGATTTTGCAGCTGGGAACATGCTCCTCTGCCTTCGAATTTCCTATGCCTGGCTTGCAGTATCTCGAGGCACGATCAGACCCAAATGACATACTTTCGCAGGCCCCAGGAGGAAGTGTTTGTACTCTTCCAGCCAAGTGTCTAATGTCCAGTGTTCTGTTTTATGATCACAGCCCGCGATCTTTTCTTTTTTTTTTAAACTAAGGATTGACAGAGGGGGCTTGTGCATGCTAGGCAAGCTCTCTACCACTGAGATACACCTCCAACCTTTTTTAAATTTTATTTTGATTTTTGTTTTTTGATACAGGTTGGCCTTGAACTAACTATGTAGCCCAGGCTGGCCTTGAAGTCACAGCAGTCTTCCTGCCTCAGCCTCCTGAGTGCTGGAATTATAGGCATGCACCACCACACCCGGTTTAATTTTATTTTGAGACAGGGTCTTGCTAAATTCCCCAGGCAGGACTCAAATCTGAGATCCACCTGCCTCAGCCTCCCAAGCAGCTAGGATTATAGGTGTGTGCTATACGGCCAGCTAAAGCCTGTGCTCTTAGGTGCTATGACAGGATGCTTCCCAGCTACCTTCGGCTGCCTTGGATTTCTTCTACCCTCTGCACAGATCTGACCCCAAAGGTGATGCCTTTACAAGCACAGGCTTCCTGCTGCTGTGGCCTGCAGAAATAAGGAGGCAGTTAGCTCCTCAGAGATCCCACCTGAGCCTTCCACACCCCAAGGTCTGTGGTGGGGTTGGACCCTACTTCCGGTTGGGGTCACCCCTCAGCTCCTCCCCTAGGCCAGTACACCTGACAGATGGGCTTCTGTTTAGTTTCACAAAGAAGCTCCGCTGTCGCTTATCTCTGGGCCTTTCCACATGCTGTTCCCTCAGCCATAAACACTCTTCCTGCCCACCTCTTCTGACTGTACCGCACATCCGTCCAGCTTAGCAAAACTGCCCCTTCCCTGTCCCCTTCCCACAGAGTGCAATGGGCATCTTTTTTGGTGCATGTGGTACTGGGGACTGAGCCCAGGATCTTCACACTGAGCTATATCCCACTTCTTTTTTTTTTTTTTTTTTTTTTGACACAGGGTCTCCCTAAATTGCTAAATTGTCCACACTGGGCTCGAACTTTTGATTCTCCTTCCTCAGTCTCCCAGAGTTGTGGGATTACAGATGTTCACCACCATGCCTGGTTAGAAGGGAGTGCCTTTTTTGTCCACTCTGGTCCCAAGCCTGGCCTAGTTAGTACATTATCCTTGTCTGTTTTCTTATCTATTTCCCCTAGGAGAGTCCGAGGACAGGGACCGTGGCACAGCACCTGGGACAGAATAGAAGCTCAATAAATATCAGCAGGGGCTGAGGATCTAGCTCAGTGTTAAAGTGCTGGCCTAACATGCATGCGGCCCTCAGTTCCATGCCCAGTACCACAAAATAAATAAACATTATTTGAACACATGCAGGAATGAGTGAATGAATTAGACTTTACAAGTCCCAAGGAAGCAAATGGGGTGCAGTTTAGGGCCTTTCTGGAAATGAGCACTCTTCTCAGATGACTCATGAGGCTCCCCACCAGGAGAGGTATTAAAGCAGGGGTGCGAGGGACAGAAAGAATTCCCAGCTAGGAAAGTGCATCTCAGTTCTTGAAAAGTCACAGAACCCTTTCCTCCAACTACCTTACCGACCTTACCCTACTGGGAACCCTAAAATAGAAGACAAGTGGAGGGGAGGAGCTCCAGGGTCTGGCTTCAGAGGAGGCAGAAGCCCAGCCCCTGGGCTCCCCTTGCCCCAACACTACAGTTCCTCTGCATAGTGGCCCGGCTATAACAGCTGCTGTGTCTGTCATTTTAGGAGGCCACACACTGGCGACAGAGGTGTCCTAGCTTCCTCTTGACTGTGTCCTCTCCTATGATGGCCCCAGGGCTGACCCTGCCAGCTGACAGAGCTGCCTGCAGAGTGCCCTCCTCTCCTACCAAGGGCATTGAGTTTCTCAAACAGCACAGATCCGGAGTCTCTGTGCAGAGCTAAGCAGCTACAGGGCAGGCAGGGCTGCAGGCCTGCCAAGCAGGGCACGCAGCCAGGGATTTAGTCTCAGAATTGGATTATTAGAGGCATTTGGAGCACCCAACCTCATGGGCCTCGGGGACATGGGGATTACGCAGGCCTCTGGCTGCAGGCCGGGGGACAGGGGAGGCTCATCCCCAGCCCTGTCCTTTACTCCACAGCCTATCCTAGCTGCCTGGACACACACCTGCCTCCCACACGCCTGGGACCTACAGCAGATCTCTGCAGACTCTGGCCCACCGACCTGCAGCATCGGCATCCTCTGGGAAATTGTTAGAGAAGCAGATTCATCGAGACCATCCCAAACATGGAGTCAGAATCACTGGAGTGAGGCCCAGTTCTGTGGTTTAACAGATCCTCCAGGTCATTCTTAACGCACGCTAACTAAGGTAGAGAACCCACAGCTTGGACTATATGGTCCACCATACCTGCTCAAGTATCCCCCAAACTTGCCAAGCTCCCAAACTTCTCCTTCAGCCTTTCCCTGGGAGAAGTTAATTACAGTGATTAGAATGGATCTTGTCCATATTGTCACACTGCATCTGTGAATAGCAGACCCCTCAAGGACACAAGGCAATACCCCCGTGTGCTTACTCTGTACCGACTCCATCCTTTATTACCCCCAGATTTGTTATTGGTTCTGAAATCACAGGGCAGAGGCGAGCTGGGGTGGGTGTATGAGGAAACCGAGGTTCAGAGAGGGACACAACTGGCCCAAAGTCACACAGCAAGCAAACCCAGGGCCTGACCACTGGACATCCTGCTGACCATTGCAGTGGAGGGTGGCGGCTGTCTCAACATCTGTGTCCTCTCACACTCCAGGATTTCCTCCAGGGCAAAGCACTTGCTTGTCATCGCTTCCTCAGGAAATCCTTCCCGACCTCCCCAGAGCAGGCCAGGTATTCTAACCCCCTAACCCTGAGGTCCTGGCATTCTTCCTTTATAGCAGGATCTCCATTTGTAATCACACATGGATGTGTTTATGTTGTGTCTGTTTCCCTGACTGATACAAACACTCCAGGAAGTCAGGATGTGGGGCAGACCCTGCTAGCCGCTTACCCACTAGTCATCTCCGGCTTACAGAAGCTGATTCTGTTTGGGGCACCTGCACCATCAGCTAAATAACATCTCCCAGTCTTCCTCTTAGGGAGAGGTGCCAGGTTTTGGCTTATGGAAGTCTCTGGGTATGTAACAATCACTCAATAAATGCGTGATAAATGCAGGAAAGTTCAGCCACTTCTGGGCTGGCGAGCGATGCTCAGCAAATGCGTGCGTTGTGGAACCAGGCCCAAGAAGCCGAGACCACCCTGGCTGTCATTCTCTTGGAAATATTTTTATTGGTTCTGAGATCACAGGGCTGAGGCGAGCTGGGACGGGCACAGAGCTAAGGAGGGCAGCGAGAGGCTTTGCCCCGGGGCAGACATGCTGTGTGGGGCCTGCTGGCGGGCTCCCTGGCCCACCCAGCCCGCAGCGGCTGGGTACATGGCACTTGGCGCCTGGCACGACCTCTGCCGGCTTGGCACTGTGGCCTCCTCGTCGGTGGGCGCCCCCTTTTCCAGTTGCAGGAGTTGTGAGTCTCTCACAGTGCGGAGGGGTGGGGGTCCGGGGTGGGCACCTCCCCCGGGTGCAGGCAGGCCCCATCCGCTAGTACGTCCTGGGCTCGGGGCGGCTGCGGCGGCGGCGCGGGCGGCGGGGTGAGGCGAGCTCCGGCCCCTCTTCTCCCCTCCCCGCCCGGGGAGCGTGGCAGTCCTGGCGGGGCCCTCGAGGCCTCAGCGGGACATCATCCGGACAAACTCTGCAAGGGCACAGGCGCGGGGATCAGTGGCAGTCAGAGCCCCGCCCCACAGGGACTGCGCCGGTCCCCTACATCCACCGCCCGCTCGGATCTCTCTTCCGCACAGCTTCTGAGCTGCACCTGTGACCTCTGCTGGACCCTCCGTGGCTCCTTCCTGATGTCCGGTGCACTGGCGCACTGACGCGGCCTCGGGGCCCGATGTGGCCCCACTAGCATCTCTAGCCACGTCACTCACCTCCACCGCCAGTCTCTATGCTGCGATCACACAGACCTCGTTTGGAGAATCAAGGGCTGGGGATTTAGCTCAGTGCTTAGAGTACTTGCCTAGCAAGCACAAGGCCCTGAGTTCGATCCCTGGCACAAAAAAATATAAAATAAAATAAAATCGAGAGAATTTGACACTTGTGCTTGCTAGTGCAGGCCCTTTCTTCCCCACCCCATCTCTCTCTCTCTCTCTCTCTCTCTCTCTCTCTCTCTCTCTCTGCTGTCTGCACCCTTTGTCCCTCTGGCTTCTTTTTTCCCCCCTACACTTCGTTTTTTTTTAAGAGCAGTTTCAGGATCCCAGCAAGATTGATTGGGTGGCAGAGATTTCCCTTATACCTTCTGCATTTCAATCAATAAGCCCACATTGACCTATCTTTCTGACCCCCACATCCACATGTACTTTAGGATTTCCTCTCGGTGTTGTTGGTTGGGACAAACATACAATGACGTATGTATCTGCTAACATGTATCACACCGGGTAGCTTCACTGCCTAAATCGTCTGTACTTTGCCTGTTTATCCCTCTCTTCCCACCTCCTGGTGACCTCTGATCTCTTTTCTGTTTCAACAGATTTGCCTTTCCCAGAATGCCCTAGAGCTGGAATCATACAGTGTATGGCTTTTTCAGATTGGTTTCTTTCACTCAGTCACATGTATTTGAGGTTCCTCCATGTCTTTTCATGGCTTAATAGCTCAATACTTTTTTTTTTTTTTTTTTTTTTGTGGTGCCGGGGATCGAACTCAGGCCCTTGTGCTTGCTAGGCAAGTACTCTAAGCACTGAGCTAAATCCCTGGCCCAGCTCAATACTTTTTAATGCTAAATAATATTCCACTGTCTGGATACACCACCATTTATTTATTTATTCCCTTACTAAGGGACACGTTGGTTGCTTCCAAGTTTTGGCAATTATGAAGAAAGCTGCTATAAACATCCACATGCAAGTTTCCATGTGGACATAAGCTTTAAACTCATTCAGATAAACGCCCCTCTTTTTCTTTTCTCCTGGTAGCTTCCACCCATGTTGCAGGGCTCCCCTCATTTATAACCTCCTCTCCGAAATCTTCCCTAATTTTTCTCCCCAGCTCGGCACAGGGGCCTTGTCTACACTCCACATCCTGCCCTACTTCCCCCAACACAGCATGGACTCCACTGTTTTTCCTTTTTTCTTGCTGGTCTTGGGCTTCACAAGGTAAGGACTAAGTCTCAGTACATAGCAGGTGCACAAGACATCTTGGTGGAATCAGTGGGCAATGCCAGGCTTTCAGGGAAGGGCCATTGCCTCCAGCATGCAGGTTGACTATGTAGCACAAAGCAACTCGAGATTTTTCAGATCTGATGGTAGCAAAGCCACCTCTTCATCTCTTCACACTCCCTCCTTGAAGGCCAATTACTCCCCCGAAGACTTCCCGACTTTGTGTTCTAAACATGCTCACACTCTGGCCCATGTTTATCTTGTCTTTCTGCTCAGAATGCAAGTTCTTGGAATTCATGGTCAACATTTTACTTTTTTTCTCCCATATCCCATAGTATCTGGAACAGTGTCATGAACAAGATTACACAGTAGATAAGATTCCAGGCCTTGGTTTGTGCCTGGCTCTGACTCTTAACAGCCAGTCTTGCACAGGCTGTGTTACTTCTCTGAGCCTCAGTTTCCTCATTTGTAACAGGATGCAATAATGGTACAATCCATGAGACACTGTGAAATTAAATGAGATAATATATATGTATACTTACTGAGTAGAATGACTTGTACATAATAAGTGTTCAATAAATGATAACTGTCATGATAATTATTAATTCTTTAGAAAAACTCTTACTGAATATTAGCTGTATGTCAGATGCTTTGTTATATAGGAAATGCACAGATCAGAAAACAGGGCTCCTTTTCCTCTCCAGTTTCACAGCTGAGTAAGACCACAGCTACGATCAGCAGTTGGGAGACAATGTGAAGAACAGGGGTGAACCTGAAGTGTTCATTCAGAGATGGTGAATGGATAAACCCGAGTCTGGGCAGATGCGGAGGGATGGGTACAGGGAAAGGCAGGACAACAGAGAGTTTGGCTGGACTAACAATTGCATGGTGGACACACAGTGCCAGGCCTCCATCGATGGCCGCCGCCGGCTTGCTTCTTTCCCACTCTCAAGCCCCACCTACCTTCAAAGTCCACTCGTCCATCACCATTGAGGTCCACATCTCGGATAATTTCCTCTATGTCTCGGTGGCCCACCTGATGGCCCAGGAGCTTCCTCATAGCCTCTCGCAACTCACTGGTGCTTATCTCCCCATCACCGTTGGTGTCAAACTAGAGAGGGCGGGGAAGAGGGGACAGAGCTGCAACATGGAGAGTGGGAACAGCAGATCCCAAGGTGCAGATCCTTCCTTGGCACCAGTGTCCCTCTTTCCCTTGAGTCCTCCCCCGGCCTGGGACCCAGGGCTCAGCCACGGGACTGGGATTCAGACAGGCAGTCACTGGCCCTCACTCACCTCTCGAAAGGCATCTCGCAGTTCCTTTACGCCAATCATATCTGCCGTCTCTGCCAAGAGTTTTGGCCCCATGAGCTCCACGAAGTCATCAAAATCCACATGGCCGCCCACTGGAGCAAGAGGAAGGGGCTGGGTCAGCCTCGACGCACCCATCCCGCATCTCCACCTAGGTGTGGGGACTGCCAGCCCCTTCCCGATCTGCCTGTCTTGAGGTCCAGGTATAAGCAAAGGCCAAACGAGGACAGAGAGGCGACCACAGAGAGGTGGCATATTAAATAACGGCTCTGGGGAGTGGCTAGAGGTCGAGCAAGGGGCCAGGTCAGGAAATGGAGGAAGTAGATATGGATGGATGGGAGGAAGACGCTCCGGGTCAGAGCCAGGCATGGAGACTGATACACACTGCGGAAGGGCAGAGAGAAGAAGCTGTGGGTGCCTGGCCAGCCTGCCCCCAGCCCTGCCCTTCCCGTGCAGATGAAATTCACTTTCCAAGCAGCTCTCGCCAGAGGTAGAAGGACCAGGGAGCTGGCACCCACCCACCTGCTTACAGAGCTTTCAACTAGTGATTGACAGGTGTCGGGGATAATCCCAGCTGGAGAGGTGCGGAGGGGGGAAAACTCGGAGGTGGGCGTCCCGTATTAACTCCCTGAGCCCCAGGAGGCTCAGTCTCCAGCCATAAGGAGAGGCAGCTGGCTTGAGAGTGCGCCCTGTGTGGGTGCCTTCCCTGGTCCACCTCACTCCCTACTCTCTACCCATCCTCTCCTTCACCTACCAAACAAACACCTTGCACCTGCATCCCTGTCTCAGAATGACCAATTGGATCCCTCTGATTGTTTCTGCACACCTGACACAGTGCTGCCTCTATGTGTTTCCACCTGTTTTATTTACTGAGCATTGAGCTTGTATCTGAAACCTAATGCAAGCTTCCAGTTGGTTCCTGGTGAGGCTTTTTTTTTTTTTTTTTTTGGTGGCACTGGTGATTGAACCGGGGACTCTCCATTGCTGAGCTAATCTCCAGTTCATTTTTACATTTTTAGTTGGAGTCAGGGCCTCGCCAGGTTGTCCAAACTGAATGCAAACTTGCCATCCTCCTGCCTCAGCCTCCCTGGAAGCTGGGATTACAGGTGTGCACAGCCGTGCCCCGCTCCCTCTAATCATTTTGTGCTGCCAACCAGGTACAGTACTCAGCTCTTTGACACATATTCCCTAATTTACTTCCTGTGCTCCACTCCCTCATTTGACAGGTTTGGAATCTGAGGCTCAGAGAGGGTAAGTAGTTCACACCAGGTCACAGAGCTAGGGAGAGATGGACGCAGAATTTGAACCCAGAGAGAAGAGGTGCCCTGCAGAGGGACTCACGGTTCATGTTGATCTGCTGGGACAGCTCAATGAGCTCCATCTCGGTGGGCATGTAGCCCATGGTGCGCATGCAGTTGCCCAGGTCCCGGCAGTTGATGTAGCCGTCCTTGTCCTTGTCAAATTCTCGGAAGGCCTCTCGGAGCTCTGGGGAAGTGAGCAAAGGCAGATGTGGTTGGGGTAGAACCCACAGAATCTCTGGGGACAAAGGCAGCCGGGGCCCAGCAGCTGGGAGAGGTGCACCCTGGCCCCTCCAGGACTCAAAGGTCTTCACTTGCTCCAGGCTCTCTCTTCCGAGGGCAATGGCGGGCTCCATAGCAGGTCCCTGTCTGTCTCCGGTCCTGATTCCAGGAGGCTGAGGTGTCTGACCTGCCTTTTTCCCACTGCCCTCCCTCCCACACCTTCCTGGAGGGCTGAGCAGCCCTTTCCCCAAGGTCCAAGTTTTACCTTCAATCTCCTCTGGTCGCAGTGATCTGTCCTGAAACAGAAGAAAGATGTCCTATTAGCAGTGGCGAGGACCTGGAAATCACAAGATGCCCAGCCAGTGGGGGCACTCAGACCCTTATTCCAGATACAGAAAGGGGCCTGGAACAAAGCTGGTCCAGAGGCAAAACCTGTAAATAAAACAGCGCCAGGGGAGGTCAACAGAGAGAGGACACCACCCAGTGACACCAGAAGAAGCTGGGATGGGGAAGCCTGCAAGACAATGGGAAAAGAGAGGCTGCAGAGGGAAAGAAAGCAGGGAATGCACAGGCAGCCCCAGAGGGAAGGAGGAGCAGCCAGGGGCTTTGTAGGCAGAAATGGGGCTGTGCCCTGCCTCCTGGGCACCATCCCATCTTCCCCTACTTGACCTCCATTCCTATCCCTTGTCCTGTCACAGGACACAGCACAGGACCCTGGGAGCTGCCAGTGTCTCTGGCTGCTTCCAGGCCCCAAAGCACACACCTCTAGCCTCCATTAGGGCCCAGGTCTCCTTGGGGAGTCAAGGAAACCCTGGGTCCAGGCATCAGAGAGTCTCCAAAGAGCAGGCCCAGAAGAAGCATGGGGCAGGCTCCAGATGGTGCCCCAGGCCTGCCCAGGAGGAGACAGAAAGGCAAAGAATAGATACGAGTGCCCACGTTCCAGCCCTCCGCTTCTGGGAAGGAAGAACACAAAGCAGGCGCAGCCACCCCGAGGTGACTCACAACAGGTGTGGGTACTTGGCAGGCCACAGTGAGGGTTATGCACACAGGCGGTTCCAGCCCTGGGGCCTGGGTGGGTGACGGCTGCGGCTGCCCACTCACTCCACATTGGCCCCAAGGGAGGATTCTGGTGCCGGAAGTCTGAGGATCAAGCGGAAAGGGAAGTGGCTCTGATGTTGAGAATGTGTGCACGAGCCTGGAAGAGCAGCCTGAAGGTCTTCCAGGCAGCCCTTCTAGCTGAAGGAAGGAGTCGCTTGAAGGGACCTTTGTCTCTGTGAGACAGTTGCTGTGGGGGACTTTCACTTACAAGGCTTCTTGGGGTGTTTGGCACGGGGGCTTATCACTCTTGTTCTAGACAGGTGGCTATGTTCCTAGACTTCCTCAGGTGACCAAAAAGATGTTTTCTTCAATGTGTTGTATTAGCAGTAAGTGAAAGTGAGTATAGTTGTCACTCAGGATCGGTGCGGGGTGTGTTCCAGGACTCCCCATGGATACAAAATCCAAGGATGCTCAAATTCCTCTTATGAACTGCTGTGTCACTTGCATGTAACCTATACACGTGCTCCCAAACACTTTCTTTCTTTCTTTCTTGGAGCCAGGGATCTAACTAGGGGCCTTGCACTGGCTAGGCAAGCCTCTAACCACTGAGCTAAATCCCTGGCCCCCCAAACACTTTAAATCTTCTCTGGAAGACCTGGAATTCCTAGCGAAATGTAAATGCTATGTAAATAGTTGTCATATTGCACTGCTAGGGGAACAGTGACAAGAAGTAGTCCGTGCATGTTCAGTGCAGATGCAGTATTTTTAAAGTATCTTGGAGGCCAGGTGTGGTGGCGCAAGCTTGTAATCTCAGCACTCTGGAAGTCTGAGGCAGGAGCATTGCAAGTCTGTGCCCAGGCTGGGCAACTTGGAGACATCTTGTCTCAAAATTAAAACAAAAACAAATAAAATGGGGAGAGGATGGGGGTGTAGCTTAGTACAAAGGCCCTGGATTCAATCCCCAGTAATGAAAAAAGAAAATTTTGACCCACAGTTTGTTGAATCCACAGTATGCATGGAAAGAGGTCCAGCTGTGTGTGTGTGTGCGCGCGCGCACACCTGTGCTTTCTAGAACCAGTTACTTAGCTGTACCAGTTTTTCACCCACCAGGTTCCACACATCCTGCAACTTCTCCAGGTTGCAGCTCCCCAAGAGACAATCACCGCAGCTCCGTCCATACCTCTTACACGCTCAGAGCCCAGGAGCAGCAAGGGAAGAACCCTTCCCAGTGTGCCTGTGGCAGGAGCCCTGTGAGTGGTCCTTGGTGCAGAGCAGTGTGGGGCGTGTGCTGTGCTCTGAAGTACAGCTAGGGATGCCCACCGATACAGCAAGGAAACCATGTACCCCAATTCAGGGGGTCAGGTGGGGTGAAGCATATGTACATGCCTTTCCCCAATTTATGCAGCTGGGGAGAAGAGCTTGGGCCCCAGACTCAGACAGATCCAAGTACCAATCCCAGATCTGCTCCTTCCTAGCTGTGGGACCCTGGGCACATCATTCCTATTCTCTGAGCCACGGTGTCGTCCTCTGTAATACGGGTCCTGACCTCGCAGGCCTCTATGCACATCCCATGAGACAAGTAAGTAGTTATGGTGTGGCATTTAATAAATGCAATCTGCAAATACTGCAACTGTAACATCAGCATCTCCCTTTTCCCTGTGACTGTTGACAGAAGGCTATTACAGTAGCTATTAGCCACATGTGGCTATTTCAATTTGACTTAGGATGAAACAAAATTAATTCAGTTCCTTTGCAGCACTAGTCACATTTCAAGGGGTCACCAGCTGTATGTGACTACCGGTTACTGTGATGGACAATGCAGATTTTAGGGTTTTTTCTAAAAAAAACCTTACTGGACAATGGTGGAAATCCAGAATCATTCCAAGCAGGAGGCTCTTAGGTCATACTATTTGACTACCAGACTACCATCGACTAGGTGGTCCCTCAGTTTCCTCATCTGTAAAATAGGGATGATAAAAGTACCTACCTCTCGGAGTTGCTGCGGATTAAATGAGGCCATTCACCAGCACACTCAGCACAGGGCCTGGCACACCATAAGTGCTCCAGAATTTTATCTGTTAGCATTATGTCTTCCTGGTGAACCTGGACTCACTTTGCAGTCAAGAAGGGGAAACTTTGGGAGTCCGATTCAAGGAGAATCCACTGGGGGACAGGAAGTACTGGGAATAGAACCCCTCTTCTTCCCAGTGCCGTGAAATGCCCTGTGAAGCCAAGTTCGGCGAGCTTCACTGGGTCAACTTACGTACAGGCTGCCTGCTCTCGGCGAAGCCCTTGCGCAGGAAGATGCAGGCAGGGCCGAGCAGATTGTGCATGACGGCGCAGTTCTGGGCCAGCATCAGGAGCGGTCCGTGGAGCTCGCCGCTGGCCGCCGGCCCCTCCTCACTGGTCTGCACCACCATGTAGCTGCTCTTCTCCTCCTGGCGCATCTGCAGCCAGCACCAAGCAAATGCAAAAGAGAAGCAGGGCATCACCTCCTTGCTCGCCTAGGCCCTCCTGGTCCGGCCCGGCTCTGGTCCTGGAGGGGTCTCCTCAAGAGAAGATGCTTGTGGATTGCGAGAGCCCAAGGATGTGTGGCGCCAGGCGTCACATCAGTCCCACGATGGAGACGCTGATCCTTGACTGGAAGTTGTTCCAGGGAGAGCTGGGTGTGATGCTCTCCGAATCACACATGCACACGAACACGCACGCACACATGCACACTGACACATACATAAGCACAGAATCACACACCCGTGTGCATGCAGAAGCCAAGACAGAAGCAGACAGAGGGAAATTCTGTTCTAGCCACTGGGAAGGTTCTCTAGGAGCCTAACAGAACAACATCCTTTCCCTCAAATGTTCCCAGCATCCCAGCTCAATCCCCAGGGCTACATCTTGTCTCCCAGCTCTCTCACAGGCTCTGACTCTACCCTGATGGATCCCACCAGGAGGCTGGGAGAGCGATCAGAGCTGGCAATGCAGAGAACATGCTGAGCTGGTTCACCGGACCACAGCTTGCAAACATAGGTGCCACTGCTGCCATAAACGAAGCAGGCAGGTTGAAAGAGGTGGGGACAGGGACCAAATGGATGCTGTGTGCCCCTCTAAATGGGCAGCACCACTTAGCACCAGGTCATTGTTGCCAGCTCTCCTGATCTAAAGTACCAGGTGGGCTAAATAAGACGCACCTGTGCTTGGATTCCACCCACCCTGTGACCTCAACATTAGACAGGCTCCCAGCAGTTCTTTCCCTCCTTCTGCCTTCCCTGGCTCCCTGCCCGGCCTGCTGGTCCTCCAGAGGCTGAGACAGGGGCCTTGTCTGCCGACCTAATATAGCTGTGCTCCCGGGCCCTGGCCAACCCATCCTCCTCCCTGCAGGTTCCCACGCAGCTATAAAAAGTCAGCAGTGCCCAGAGGCCTCCCCCTGAGACAACAGCAGCATCCAGACACAACATTGGTCCTGCCCCGGCCTCCCCAGCACGCCCAGTGCCTCTCTGGAATCCAGATTGTGGCTCTCTGCCCTTAGCCTTGTACTCGGTGGTCCCCCCACAGCGTGGGGACCTGAAGCAGACTCTTCCCAAGGAAGGACAGAGTAGCTAAATGCCTGACGGCTGTCTTAATCTGAGAACCCCAGAGCTCCATGCCCCACTCTCCCATCCGATTCACTCCATTTCTAGCCGGCTGCCTGCAGCTCAACGATGCCATGCCTAGGAGGAAATCCCAAGACCAAAGGGCAGCCTGTCAGAACAAGACCCCACCCTGTCTTCTCCCGCCTCTGCTCCCCAAAGCCCCCCGCTGTGGGGCATCAGATGGAAACTCCCTTCCAGGCCGAGAGAGAGAGAGAGAGAGAGAGAGAGAGAGAGAGAGAGAGAGAGAGAGAGAGAGAGAGAGAGAGAGAGAGAGGAGCAGTATTCTAGTTCCTCAAAGGAGAACAGTGATTCAAAGCCAAGGGGAAGGAACTCAGTCCAAGCCTCGAGTTCAGCGAGCTTGAGAAGGGTCAGTTTTAGGAAATCACAGAACTTGAGAGATTATCAGATAGATCGAGGACTCACTCATTCTAACTTGATGCCACAAAGAGGGAAGATTCAAAGCCTCCGCTTGCATGCACTCCCACTTCAGGACCCAGGCACAGACCTAGACCCTTCCGGCTGGGAGCTGGCACCAAAGGAAGCCTGGGACTGGACACGGGCTCACCCCAGGGAGCAATCTCATGAGATGTTTGCAGAAAATCAGACTTCTCATTTCTGGCTGAGTCTCACGCACTTGGCTCAGAATGAACATAATCCAGGAAGGAGGAGGCAGCAGGTGGCACAGAACTCTGAGAGGCGGTTTAATATGCTGGCTTTGGACACAGTCTCAGGGACAAGTTCTGTCCCTGCCACTTGCTTGCTGCGTGACCTTGGGCAGGTCACTTCAGTTCTCTGCGCTCCAGTTTCCTTCTTGGTACAGAGGACAGTCATGTCTACTCAGAGGATTTTCGTGAGCAAGGAATGAGCTACTGCGTATAAAGTGCTTTGCATAGTGTCTAGAACACGGTAAGAGCCAAATAAATGGAGTTGCTATAGTGATGACAACGATGATGATGATGGTGGCGGTGATACAGTTTAAGAGATGCTGGGTGCCAAAAGGCATTTACTTCTGGCACCAGAGGAAGCGGGGGGAACATCTGCCAATCAGGGAAAGAAATGAGAAGCATGGAGAGGAATCTGCTCCCACGAAGAATGAGCCAGTGGTGGCTGGGGAATTTCCACTGCATCTCTTGATCATAACACTGCTTGGCATCAAGTTGCCCTGGAAGCTGCAGTTCTCCACCAGTCAGTGATGGCCCCTGACAGCCGGGTGCTGCCCAGCACGGAGCCTGGAGCAGGCCTCCTCTCACCATTCCAGTTCCCCAGCTACCTCTCAGGAAGCCAAGCCACCGGCTGATGTCTCTTGGCACCGAAGGGACATGTCCTGGGCGTGGAGTGGCAACAGGAAGGGTCAGCATGCCTCATGGCCTTATAGCTTCCTAATGACACAAGCTGGACCAAAGCACACAGGTCAAAACTTCCCCGCCCCGAGGGTTCAAGGAGAAGCTGAAGGATGCGAGTGTGGGAGCTGGAAGAGGGGACTGCTGCACTAAGTGGGAATTTGGACTAGACAACCTTGAAGGTCAGATTCAGGAATCTATGAATAACATTTCTGAGAGCAGGAGAGAGAGAGAGGGAGAGGCAGCCTCTTCTGGAGGAAAAAATAAAAATAAAATCCCATCTCTGACTCCACACAGCCCAAGGCCTAAATCCCAGCTCTGCTTGCTGTTGAATAGGTGACCTTAGGAAAGTTCTTATCTCTGTGTCCAGCTCCTTTCTCTGCAAACTAGCAAAGAGAACCACTTAGTGGAAAAGAGCAAGTGAGATAGCAGGTGTTGGATATGCAGTAAATAGGAAAAAGCAGTTATTGCTATTGTTCTAAGAAATATGACATTGAGTGCAATAAGTTTTGTGATCTTTCATCTTGTTTCATGGACTCAGAATGTGCCGTGGAGCTCGGCGGAAGAGCATGCGCTTAGCATGTGTGAGTCCCTGGATTTGACCCCAGCACTAAAACAATAACAACCACCACCACCTCTCCTATTATCCTTTCCCTCTCCATCTGCTTGCAGAAAAATTATGATTCCAATTGACAATAATGCTAACACTTATTGAGTCCTATGTACTAGGCACTTTGCATAGCACTTTATTTAGTTCTCGCAATCACCTTAAGTGATAGGTACTAGGGCTGGGGGTGCAGCTCAATAGTAGAGCATTTGCTTATCATGTACAGAACCCACTGTGAAGCATTTGCTTGGGGTGTGCTGGACTAATTCAGATCAGTTTCTGCTTCTCTGAAACAGCTCAGAGGCCACCTCTGAGGCAGAAGACTCCTTTAAAACGATGACAGATGGGGGGTTGAGAACACACAGAAGAAACCATCGGCCTTCAGATAGACTCGAGGAAGAGTGAAGATTAAATGCAATGTGATGTGAGCGGCTTAGGCAGAAGAGGAAGCTGACAGGCAGAAAAGCCCAAAATGTCCTAAGCTGAGAGGCCATCAAACTAATGCAGGAGGCAGGACGGGGCTCGCGTAAAGGAGTCCCATCATCAACCTGTGACCTTAGTGTGTCACCTAACCTCTCTGAGCAGCAATCAAGTTCCTTGTCTGGAAGATGGAAGAATGAGAGGAAAACATCTGTATCATTCCTTCTTCCTTTAATAATGTGAGTCTCTTCTATAGAAACACAGGAATAGAAACAAGTACAGCCACAGCCCTCCTGAAGCAAAACCCTACAGGTGCAAGCCCAGACCTGCCTGAAAGATGCTTTAGGGTGAGTATGTACCCCACAAAGTGACTGATACACTCCTGCTCAGCATGGCTCTTAGCACCCTATCTCCCCAGGTCTAAACCAGTCATTCTGATCTTTCTTGGGATTCTGTGAGCTGACTCAAGAATTACCAGGGGTAGAAAAAAAGGGGATTCTCTACTTGGTTCCTTTCATTAGCCAAGGGATCCACTTCAGATCCCTGGATTCTGAAGACAGAGACCACCAGAGAGGGGCACAGGTCCTCAAAGGATACAAATGAGTCCTGGGGCCTGCTACTGGGGCTCTAATCCTGCCAGGCTCAGAGGCGTCTGTGTAATGATATCCTAAGAATCCACACTTTCCATTTTACAGTCCACAAGCCCCAAAGCTCCATGGTTTCTTTCTTAACTCTCATGCAAATTCCCACAGGCAGCCTCCCCCGTCCCTGACCCTTCCCACCCCCTGGCAGCTGAGTTCCAACTTCAGCTCAGAGCCTAGGATACAAGAAATTGCGATCGGAGGGTATCTAGAAGTAGGAACAGGGAAGCAGGTCCGGACAGAGCCCCTGGGAAGGACAGAAAGCTTCAGATGTCCACCCCCCTCCATGCCCAGCCTCTACGACAGGTGCTAAGATGTCCCAGTCCCCAGCCCCAGGGCTTGGGAACTCTGGAAACATACCTTCCTGGAGAGATGTCTCAGTGGCGACTTGACACAGTTGCCCATCCTAAGTTGAGGCAGCCCCTCTCGGGATCCCTGAGTCCATGAAGGAGGCTCCTTGGGGACCAGGAACCCTCAGTCCAGGTCACCGCGAACCCCAGCCTCCCTCTGCCTGTGTCGCGCTTCCTCCAGGACCAAGCTGAGCCCTCTCCCTTGCGCGCGTGCTCTCTTACTCGTCTGCCTGTTCTTGCTCTCTGATTTTTTTTTTCTTTTTTTGGGTGGATTGTGCGTGTGTTTGTGTGTCTGGGTTTAACTTTCTGGGCACTTTCTTAAGGACACAAAGGCAGAAGGGAAGAGTGCAGTACACAGAGAAAATCGCCCGGAGAGCCGGAGAGCCGATGGCAGAGGGCAGCTGAGCTGACAAGCCTGCCGGATCATCTAATTCAGATTAGAGCCGAGTCCTGTCTCTGCTTCTCTCCCCTTCCCTCGGCCCCTCCTCTTCCAGCTGCCAAATCTGCAGGGAGACTGCCTTGGGGAGGGGACCCAGGGTGGCAGCTGCAGCTGGGAATTAGGCCAGCATCCAGAAGGAGAAGCTCACTAGTGTGGGCCCCCAAAGCCAAGGTGCCTCACAGCTCGCAGCCCTGTGCGCATGCACACACACACACACACACACTCGCACACACACCGCACACATGCATGCACACACAAGCCCCCGGGGAGATGTACGCCTCCCTCGAAGAGCAGTGAGCTGGACAGGCAAGCGTCCTCATCGGCCTCTGGCGATTCCAGCTGGATGGAGAGCAGGCAGCTGCAGTTAAAGGCCTGGGAGATCTTGTGACGTCTCTATTACGCTCCACTTTTCACACTTGCCTCATCACTGAATTAGGAAGAAGCTCGGGGGCTGGCAGCAGAACTGAGCTGACAACTGAGATGGCCCTGAGGAAGCAGGATGGAGGCTGCGCTGGCACAGAGGCTGTGGGTAAGGTCTCCAGGCCTTCTCCTCACGTTCCACCTATCAGCTTTCCTGGGGCGCACAGCAGAAAAGCTGCCCTTTATGAATGTCCTCGAAGTCCCACAGCTGCAACTTTATAAGTGGCCACTTTTCCTCATCCCTCCAGCTTCTGGCTTTGATGTGAATTCATCTCAAGTCTCAGATGTCCTATTTGAGACCTACAGCTGGAGCCAGATAGCCAGAGGCAGGAAGCATCTGTTTCCTGCATTCGTTTTTGTCCAGCAGGGGGCATCAGAGATAACAGGGAGGAAGGACACCTCCCAGGATCCTGATGCAACCAAGTTTTAGACTTGCAGCTCAGAGTTTCAGCCCAGACTGCCTCCAATTCCAGGGGCTTTTGTCCAGTTTGAGTGGCTGGTGGAAAATCCCACTAGGGAAGACGGTGGGGCACTCCCCAGGGGGCGGTGCAGGCTCTCTCCTAGAGGACTGCGAGATGGTTCCTGGGTGGCTCTCGATGGTCATGGTGCTGCCACTGCTGGCCAGGGAATGGTCTAACCGGGGCACTCACTCAGCAGCCTGTGTGGGCCAGACTTCCGGAGGAGGAGATGGAGAAGGAGGGCACACCCTCGTGGGGTGTGGATGCTTAAAGGGCTGGACAGAGGGTGAAGACGCCAGGGAGCAGGAACGGGAAGAGCAAGCCGCCAACACAAATGCCCTCTTCAAAGACCTCTTGTGGAAACAGCCCACGAAGGAAGCACCCGCAGGCCTGGGCTGGGTCAAGTTCAATAGACTGATGAATGGGAAGGAGGGGGGTGGGGGGGTGAGTCCTGTCTGCCCATAATCACCTCCCATTCCTGAGCTTCAGTTTCCTCCGATGGAAAATGGGGTTTCCCCTATCTTGTAATAAGGTGTACAAGGGGAAGCGTGTGGCACATAATGGGGACTCAATAAGTAATTATTCAGATAGAAGGGAGAAGTATCATGTGCCCAGCATTCATGTGCCAGGCTCTGCACTCGGCTCTGGGAATGTTTTTCACATACCAGCAGGTGAGCAAGACATAGTAAAGGAGCTATGAGCCCAGTTATTTCATTACATTTCAGGTAAATGCTATGAAGGAAAACATAAGAACTCTGAGAATACGAGACGGGAGAATCTGACTTAGTCTGGGGGAATCAGGAAAGACTTTTAGGGAAAATCTAGAAAAGCTGTCAGGTGTGGTGATGTATGCCAGTAATGCTGGCTACTCAGGAGTGAGTTTGAGACCAGCCTGGGGAACCTGCCAAGCGCCTGTCTCAAAAGAAAAAAGAAAAAAATGAGGCCTGGGGATTTAGCTCAAGTGGTAGAGCGCTTGCCTAGCAAGCATGAGGCCCTGAGTTCAATCCCCAGCACCAAAAAAAAAAAAAAAAAAAAAAAAAAAAAAAAAAAAAAAAAAAAAAAAAAAAAAAAAAAAAAAAAAAAAAAAAAAAAATTTAAAAAATTCAAATTAAAAAAATGGCCAGGAATGTAGCACCCCTGGGTTTGAGCTGAAAGGAAAAAGAGAAAAGAAGAAAAGAAAGACAAAACAAGATGGGAAAAGAAGGAGAAAAAGAAAGAAAGAAAAGAAAGGAAGAGAGATAAAGCTCACCAGAGACCAGCGGAAGCTGAGACTCCAGGTGAGACTCCAGGTACAAATCTATCACACTAAGTAAACAGGTGGAAACACGTAGAGGCGGCAGAGTATCACGCCGGGTTTTCAGCACTGGCGGTAGACTAGGATCACCTGGGTGCCTCCCCAGAAATTCTGGTTTAAGAGATCTACACGGGCTCTGGACATTAGTGAGTCTACTCTCAGGGAATTTGAACCCGCATGTGGGTTCAGAGCCGGTGATGCAGTCAGACTAACTTGGGTTCAAATCTCGCTCTTCTGTTTAGTAACCGTGTGACCACGAGGACATGGTGGTCTTTCTGAGCTGCAGTTTCATTTATAAAATGGGGATTCCAGGACTGGGAATTTAGCTCAGTGGTTAGAGTGTCGGCCTCACAAGCACAAGGCCCTGAGTTTGAGCCCCAGCACCAAAAACACCCAAAAACCAATAAAAAAAAAAATGGGGATTCCAGTAAGAGCTCCCTTAGGGCTTCCTATAGAGAGACAATGGGAAAATACACACAAAATTTTCAGCCCAGTGCCAGGCATCTAGAAAATGTACCCCTTCCCTGCCTAGTTAATGTCTTTTTTTTGGAGGAGGGGTGCTGGGGATCGAGCTCAGGGCCTTTTCCCCACCCCCCAGCTTTGGGGTGTGTGTGTGTGTGTGTGTTTTGAGACAGGGTCTCATTGTGTAGTTCAGGCTGGCCTTGAATTCACTATGTAGTCCAGGCGGGCCTCAAACTCATGGTGATCCTCCTGCCTCAGCCTCCCAAGGGCTGGGATTACAGGCATGCACCACCATACCTGGCTTCCCTAGTCAGTGTTTTAAGGGCCAGGTGCAGCACTCGTTCATCTAGCATCCACTCATTCAGACCGGGTGAGTCCTGCCCCCTGCAGGCCATACAAGGTCACAGCACCAGCTTGTCGACCTTGGAATATGCCTCTGTCCTTGGAAACAGCATACAAAAGACAGCAAAATCGCGACCCTCATGGAAAAATCAAGCACTTGAAGAAAGCCCTTTCTGCTAGAGTGAGGAGGCCTGACACTAGGTTGAGGTTTAAGGGCAAAAGGGATCCAGGAGTTCAGATCTGGGGCTTCGGAGCTTTCTTAAACTAATTTAAACCGGGCAGTGGTCAGGTGGGGCAGATGGCTTGACCATCAAAGGAAACAAAACAGGGGTGATGGATGAGGCTTCCCTAAGGAACAAAGCAGGTCACATGCACGCCCCGCCCACAGTCTTTACACTGAGGCGCCAGCGCCTGGGCCTCCGGAAGCCACACTTTTGAGTTATGGAATGGAATAATAGGATCAGAGGGATGAGAAGGATAAACCCGTCGCTGATTCTTCCTGATTAGAAGGGAGCTGGCCTTCAGTGCTGAGCAGTTCTTCCACCAGCATTTGAACTTGGATGACAGCCCGGTGCTAAGACACTCTGGGAAAGCTGGGTCGTAAGATGAGAGGTGCTTGGTAGATGCTTCCGACAAACAGGGAACACGCCTAAGTGGCTCTCAGCCCGACCAGCTCAGTGCAGCACGGGCAGGTGTATTTGGAGACAGGCAGTCCTGCCATTACTTACCGTGTGACTTTTGGAGAACTCACTCCCCTCTCTTAAGTCTATTTCCTCATCTCTAAATTGAGGGTGACAGTGCCACCCTGAACAGACCATTGTGAAGATAATGAGAATAGATTTTGACAGCTGTTCAGTGGGCTCTAGACTGAGGTCTCGAGTACTCTGGCTGCTTCCCAGAAAATGTAGACATCACTGAAGACTCTTATCCAACTGACTAAAGCCACTACTGTTACCTGCCATTGATGCTAACCACAAACTGACCTTCTCTTTCCCTCCCCAGTCCTTGGAGAAAAAGCAGCAGGGGAGACTTGGCCAGGGTAGGAATGAGGACTATACACAGCTCTTCCGGAACATAGACCAGGTGCTGTTGAATCCATTAGGACCCAAACCATCATGGCTTCTCTCCTGACTTAACCCCCAGGAACTAGGAAACTGTAAAGTCCTGAAGATGGCGATACTGTTCATTCATTCATGTAATACTGTTATCTGGCTATGTGCAAAGCACCGTGGAAACTGGGCTGTTCCATCCAAATCAGAAGAGATGTCTATAGTTCGGAAAAAGGGAAGGGCGTGACAGTCAAAGCTAGGGATTTTATTCACATCTCCCTCTTCTACGAGGGATGTTTCTTCTCAATCTTAGAGCACGAGCAGAAAATTGGTTGTGAAATAATCCATGACCCAAACCTTCAAATCGCTCCTATCCTGAGTTAGTTTCTTTCTTCTTTTTTGGGGGTGTTGAGGATCTAACTCAGGGCCTTGGGCTTGCTAGGCAAGCACTCTGCCACTTGAGCTAAATCCCCAGCCCTTTTTTCTTCTTTTATTTATTTTTATTGATTTTTTTTTATTTTTACAGTGGGGATTGAACCTTAGGACCTTTGCACTAAGATACATCCTCAGACCTTTTCAGTTGTTTTTTTTTTTTTTAATTTTGAGACAGGATCTCACTAAACTGGTGAGGCTGGGTCCCAACTTGTGATCTTCTTGCCTCAGCCTCCCAGAATGCTGGAATTACAGGCATGTGCCACCATGCCTGGCTTATTCCTTTTTTTTTTTTTTTTTTTTTTTGGTGCTGGGGATCGAACCCAGGGCCTTGGGCTTGCAAGGCAAGCACTCTAACCACTGAGCTAAATCCCCAGCCCCGGCTTATTCTGACTTAATTTCTGATCCACATTGTCTCTGGAGGCAACTGGGTGGCATGTCCTTTGTGGGCAACACAGAGGGAACTAGGGATGGTCCTTTGACATTCAGCTCTTTCCTTTAATAACCTTTCTCATTCAGTTCAGAGTCCGCTTTCAAAATACCTTACACACTTATAAACGTGTCTTTTATTCAGACAATTATTCTATTAATAAAAGCAAAACCATTAATGAAGTCTGCCCTTTATCCAGCACCCACCATGAGCCAGGTATTCGATCGCCTTAATCTTGGGTAATTCTTTCAATAACTTTGCAAGGTAGTTTTTGTCGATCTCATTTCTAGATGAAGAAACCAAGACCAGGGAGGCAAAATGATATGCCAAGGTCACGGAGACAGAGAGTGACAGAGCTGTGATTGGGACATAAGCTCTACTATCATTCAAACCACCATTCTATGCCTGGCCCCAAAACTACACTGTCTCCCTACAGGCAGAAGGATATCCCATGAGGTCACAGACAGAATCTTAATTTCTGTTTCCCCTAATGTATAAGTCTAATTGGGTACCTCTGATGTCACTCTGAACCTGGCTCTCCCTCACAAACAGAAAGAAGATGTCCTTGTTAAGTTAATCAAATAACAATAATAATAACAAACACTGTTACAGCGGTTGTTCTCTACCATGCATTGGGCCAACCTCTCTCTATACCTCTATATCCCATTTAACTTTCCAAACTCTTTTGCTTTCCTGCTTGCTTCCTTTCTCTCTTTCTTTTTTTTTTTTTCTTTCTTCTTTTTTTTTTTGAGATAGGGTCTTGCATTGTTGTCCAGGCTGGCCCCAAACTTGTGATCCTCCTGACTCAGCCTCCCAGGGGCTGAGATTGTAGGTGTGCACTACTATGCCTGGCTCCAGCCTCTTCTTAAGGTAATATGAGTATCTCTATTTTGAAAGCAAAGAAAAAGAGCTTTAGTTCAATTAAGGAATTCATATAAGGCTAAAAAAAAAAAGCTGGAATTTGAGAGAAATGAAAAATATACTTCCCCAGATATAGTTTGCCCTAAGCAGATCCTATCTGAAAATTCCTGTATGCAGAACATTTTCCTTCTCTTGGTTCCACCCTGTCTCTAAGGACAGAAATCTCAATGCAGAAGACAGGGAGAAGGAAAGACTAATTCCTCTCTGTCGCAGGAGACCAGAGGCTCTGACCTGAAAGCCTCAGCCTGGGTTTGTTGTCAGTTTGTTGCTGTTGTTGTTCAAAACAGATGCCTTAGCGATGTCAGCAGGAAGCCCAAACTGAATGTGCTGGGCTTTAGAGAAAAACACGCAAAGGCTTCCAGAGGGAGGTAGTAAATATTTGATGGGACCTTCCATCTCCTTCTGACTCAGGTGACCCTCATGACATTTCAGAACATGAGGCTGGAGAATATTCTTCCTTCAATGACTGGGAAATTAGGAGGAGGAACACAAACACATAACTGCAATGCTCTGGGCTTGGAAAGGGCCCATACAGGCAAATTCTCCAGGAGCAGGAAGTGAGGGCTTGTTTTCCCAGAGTCATATCACCAGCAAATTGAAAAAATCAGGACGTGTATGATTCTGGGCCTTCCACACTTCTAGATATTTAGCCCACACACAGCCAGAATCCTCGCTATCTCGTTCACCGTTGTTGCCCTAGCGTGTAGAAGACGCCTGGGCAGAATAGGAGTTCAAGAAATATTTGATAAATGAATGAATTTCTGTCACCTGTTCAACAACACAGCTTATTTGTCGCAACCTGGTTCCTATCCACAGATCATTCTGGCCCTAACATTCTGCAGACACCTCTTCACTAACACATACACCACTGCAGTGAACTTCTCCCTCGGCATATCGCCTCACTAACTCTCGGAGCTCTACATCCAAATCTGTACTCTGGAGAACTGTTTCCAGCTCACTCGGCTAACGAGGGCTCCCTGCAGGAACAAAGCCACACGCTGCTGCCCTGTCACACCACCACAGCAGCCCCGGGCAACCCGAATCCATGTGCAGCTGCCTTCATGTCAGACCTCCACCGGCATCAGCCACTGCGGAGTAGTATTTTGAAAAGAAATGTGCAGATCTGAAGCAAAACAAGCACAGCCTCCTTGGAACACTGATCCAGCATGGCAAGCCAGGAGCTTGAGACTAGACCCCAGCACAGGAATTCTCAGGCCCCCGTGTCCCCTACAAAACAAGCAACGCTCTCAACAGATCTCTGCATTACACTCCTCTTTGGCTGCTGCAAAACTGTCTCAACGTGGTGCCAGCGAGTTTGACTAGATTACAGACTCTGAAGGAGAGGAAACCCAGGCTTTGCTCAGGAGTTCATAGGTTCCTGTCTCCACCCCCCCAACTCCAGCAGAGTTCCAAACTGCAGGCCTCAATTATGACCACAGAGTTGTTGGTAAAGAAAGGGCAGATGCCCAGACGCCTGGAACCCTTGGGGGAAAGGCCTGGGGGAAACAAAAGGAGCCATTGGTGACCTCTTGGTGGCCTTTCTGACCCTAGATGTACAACAACTCAGGCTAGGGTTCTCCGGGTGTTATTCCATGTCCTACAACTCTACAACTGCCCACCTGCCGTCCTAATGGGACTCTTGCAGTGACCATCTCCTTAAAACACTCCAAAGTTCCAGTTCGAGCCTTAGCTCTGCACGGCGCCTCCACGGCTGCCCAGACACCTCTTTCCTCTATTTTTGAGCTCCA
>PVJO010024333.1:0-24517 GCA_004026905.1 Hystrix cristata | reverse complement strand
TTTTTTCAGTTCTCCCAAAAATGAGACCATTATGGATGCATAGAAGTTAATTCAATACAGTGACATCTTACTTAGAGCAGTTGTTCTCAAAGTTGAGCTGGGGACCTCAGAGTCTCTAAGACTCTTACTATGAGTCTCCAAGGTAGAATGTTTTCATAAAAATGCTAAGACATTATTTTCATTTTCAGTCTTTCTCTCATTGTTATAAAGTGGAGATTTCAAGAGATTACATCATCTGTGATGATGTTATTGCTCTGATGACTAAGAAGATGTGTGCTTGTGTTGCTTATCTTTTAAATTTTTGTTTTAGTTTAACTTATTTCTAAATAAATATTGGTAATATATAATGGTAATTCTTTTAATGTTTTCAGTAACTTTTTTCCATCAATAACTTTTAGGAGGAGTCCTGAGACCAAAAACCTTGCTAACTGCTGTCTTGGGGCTCTACGATTTTCTTTTCTCTGAGGATCCTCTTGAGAAAGGGTCCCGGGAGTGGCACGGAGTGGTGCAGAGCAGTAAACCAGTCAGATGCTCAATAAACAGTTTTCAAATGGAATTACATTGAGTTCTTAGAATAGAACTTTTGAGACGATATTTGAGATTCTCCCCATGACAGCACCTTGTAACTTGGGCCAGATTTCCGTGCGATGGGTAGCTGGCAGTTCTCAGTACCAAGTCACCTGTTTCAGAAGTCATTTTCCTGGATCACCTCCTTTTACCACTAGGTTAATTATCTAGCTTGTTGGCATCATCTAGGCCAGCGCTATCTAGTGGAATGAGGGCTATACACACACAATTTCATGTAATATAAAATTATGTGAAATATATAAAATAACGAATTTTAATAATATTAAGTTTTCTAGTAGTCATTTTAAAAGTAAAAAGAAACAGGTAAAATTGATTTTAATGATATACTTTATTTAGCTTACTAGCGAAATATTATTATTTTCACATGTAATCAGTTTAAAAACTTATCAGTGAGATAGATACATTTCTTTTGTAGTAGTATGTCTTGTGGATCTGGTATGTGTTTTACATCCCCGTGATGTGATCTAGTCATATTTCAAGTGCTCACCAGTCACATTTGGCTGATTCCTGTTGTATTAGACTATACAGATCAAGCACTGAAGAATTCTAGAGCAGAGTTGAGAACAATCTAGAGTAGTTAAGCTTTGTCATAGAAGTAGAGAATAAAATTTTTGCTAAAAGTACGTAGAAAAATGTAGCTCTAACTGAGCTTGGTAGCTCACACCCATAATGCTAGAATTTAGAACCCTGAGGCAGGAGAATCTTGAGTTTGAGACACCCTGTCCCAGCAAACCAAAAGAGAAGGAAAAAAGGAAAAGAAAAACAAAGAAAGAAAGAAAAAAAGTTCTATTGGGAAAACATGCACAATGGCAAAACATTTTTTTTTTTGGCAAAACATTTATCTGTCTAAATTTTTAAGACATTTCAATGAGAAATAGAGCTTCTTAAAAAAATATTAAAAAAAAAAGTTCTCTGAACTGTCATATAATGTTTTCTCTTTCCTTCCTAAAAAGCATACAGTCTGTTTACTATCTGTGAAATTATTATACATGCATCTGTGTACCAGTTTAAGGGCACACTTCTCTTCGTGGAGAAATTTTAGCTCTTGTGGTCTTTGTGTTTTTTTTTTCTCTTCTCTTTTGAAAAGCCCACAAAAACGGGAAAATAAATTTATTCACAATTTGGAGGCCAGATTGGGGAGGCCAGCTAGCCTGGCGTCCAGGTCTTTTTGTTTTCCTCCTGAGTAATCTGTTTTAAACAGTCCATGTGTCAAAGCATGTTCATGAAACTCCACTGTCAGGGGTTTATTTTTGATGGGGAATGGCAAGGAAGAAGGGTGCTTTGATCTTAATACTGAACTTTTCCCTGGTCGCCTGGCTTTTGTTCGTATCTTGCCTGTGAGTGTGGTTTTAGAATATGCAAGTAAATTGTTGCCTGTTGCAAAAACGATTCTTTTTTTTTTTTTTTTTTTTTTTTTGGTGCTGGGGATAGAACTCGGGAGCCTTGTGCTTGCCAGGCAAGCACTCTAACCACTGAGCTAAATCTCCAGCCTCAAAGAGACCATTCTTAAAATTTTTATTTATTTTATTTTTTAAACTGTATTTTTTTGGGGGGAGTGCTGGGGATCAAACTCAGGGCCTTGCGCTTATTAGGCTAGCACTCTACCACTTGAGCCAAATCCCCAACCCCACCACTGTTTTCCTTTTTTTTAAAATACTTTATTCCTTACGAATATTATTATTCTTACAAAAATGAGGTATGAGTTGAAGGGACTGTGGTTTTTAGAAGTGAGAACTAAAATGGGGAAATGGCTGTTTTTCTCCTTCTAGAATGAATAATAAAGAACTATGGCTTTGGCATTGTCTGAATTTAATTTTTTTTCCTTACCATATGCCAATTTAAAAAGAAGAGTTTGTTGAAGGGAAATGTCTTGAGGGGGGAAATTCCTAAGGACTTTCACAATCTGTATCTATTTAGCAGCATACTTGATATAGTGCCATGTTTAATTAACATTAGCATATCAATTCACAAAATTAAGTGCTTTGTAATATAAAATAATTCTGTGTAGAACAGGTGAATTTAGGAAAATATGATCTCTTGGCAGTGTGTTGAAAGTTTCACTTTTTAGTTGTAATTTTCATATGTAAATGTAAGTTACATGATTCATAGAGTTTCAGTTCCACTCTTAAAAATATACTCTTTGAGAGTTTGTATTCTCTCAAACACTTTGAGAGTTTGTATTACCTACTAATTTACTTTTGCTTTTGACACATTTACTTTGTCAAGCAACAGGTGTGTACTTTGAACTTTTTTGGGGGGGCTGTGCTGGGGATTGAACACAGGGCCTTTGCTCTGACCTATATCTCTAGCCCTTTTTTATTTTTTATTTTGAGACAGGGTCTCGGTAAGTTACCCAGGCTGAGCTCAAACTCAAGATCCTTCTGCCTCAGCCCCACAGACTGCCACCTCTTGACTGTAAAATGTTTATTATGTACCTTCCAGTAATCTGTGTCTATGAAAATTCTTGCTTATTATTCTGTTCAGGTATTTCCAAATAAGCATATCGTCACACCAACTCCCTATTCTCTGACTTAGTATCTTCTCGTTCCATTGGTTGTTTCTTGCCTTTTAAGAAAACCTTCCTCTTCAAGTTTATAGGTAAGTTATGAGCTGAGCTTCAGAAAGTTGCCTTCCGAATTCAGTTGTCCTGTTTGGCAGTTGTGCCATTGCCAAGTAACACTCTATGTCCTTCTCCGAATGTTAGCTCCTTGACAGGGATCGCAGAGGAGCTTGACCTGCCTGCGAAGAAGTGGGCTATTCTGTCTCTGGCAGAGCCCTCGGGGTCAGGAGCTTCCATTCTGTGGTTCAGTGTGACTTTCCTGAATGGAGCATATCCCTCTCCCCCAGCGCTGTTCCTTCCGTGTTCTTTCCACGTCAGCTGGCAGCAGTTAGTTGTTCTGAATGTGCCCACAAATTATTATCTATTTTGCTTTTTGGCTCACCAACTTGTTTCTTGAATAATGAATTTATGTGTTTTGGACCCATGATTATGTTGCTTAGTGAAGCAGATGTAAGCCATGCCAAGGAATGCCTAAAATTTAAGACTTGATTCCAAAAGAAAAAGTGAAATAACAATAGTAGTATTTGTAATTATGTATATAGTAGTCTCCTCTTTATTTGTGGGTGAGACATTTCAATACCTTCAGTAGATAACTGAAACTACAGATAGTACCAAATTCTATAAATACTATGTTTTTTTCCTATACATACTTACCTATGATAAAACTTGTTATATAAATGAGGTGCAGTAAGAGATTGACAATAACTAATAATAAAATAGTTACAGTACTATACTATAAAACTTTTTTGTTAATGTTCTCTTTTAAAATTTTATACTATAGATCTGAGCAGCTTCAGTGTATAATTTCATATGAAGATGAGGACTTTCACTTTTTCATGCAAAAGTACTTTGCCACTTCTCTCTGGCATATCCAAGTTGCCAACATCACTACTCTTGTGCCTCAGGGCCATTAGGAAGTAAAATAAGGGTTACTTGAACACAGGCACTGTGGTAGTGTGGCAGTAGATCTGGTAACCAAGGTGACCACTAAGTGACTAACAGGATAGCATATGCCATATGTGTACTCTAGACAAAGGAATGTTTCCTGCCCCAGCCATGATGGAGCAGGATGGTGCAAGATTTCATCCTGCTATTAAAGTAGTATGTAATTTAAAGCTTTTAAATTATTTATTTTTGTATTTTCCTTGTAATAGTTTCAGACTGTAGTTAGCTGCAGGTCACTGAAGCTGTAGAAAGTGGAACTGGATAAAGTGAATGAATACTGCTGTGTTGCATGTTTACCACACGCCAGGCATTATATTAGGCAGGTTGCGTGCATGAACTTAATTAATTCGCAGCAACTCTTTAAAAAAGGTTCCATTGTTGCCCACATACTATAGATGGAGCCACAGAAACATGAAATAATTTGCTCAATGTTATATATTAAGGAATAGTTCCAAATTTTTAACCCAGTTAGCTTGGCTTCAGAGTTCTTGCTTATCTGCTAGGCAGAGTTTTACCTTTCAGTATTTCTTGGCATCTTAAATCTCACAGCACTAAGAGTAGATAAGAATCTGATGTTTTACTATATTAAAACTTCCCTGTTTTTCATCTTCTAGGATAATTTTGTATCTAACATCATTTCTCCCAAGAGAAAAGAATAAATTTCAATATGTAGGACTATATTCCCTTCATGTAAAGTCAGATGTATTATATTTGTTATAAAATGTAAAACTACATCTAAAATAAATCTTCCTCTTCATTGTTACAATTTTTATCAGGACAGAGTATGATATGTAAGATTTTAATAGCCAATTTTGTTCTTAAATGATTAGGTTTTGTTTTCTGTTTACCTTTATAAGATCCTATGCCTTAGAAAGTGAATGAAGTTCAGAGTAAGTCCACTGTGAATCACAGAGGCCCCACTGTATGACTTCCCCTTTTACACTTGTGCCCAGCACTCTCCTGAGGATGAAAACGTGTAAAATTCTATCTTTTGCCTTGAAGCCTCTTCTACCCGCTGGCCCTTACTCATTGCAAACCATCAGTTAGTAGGGTATGAAAGTGGTGGGCCATTTCAAGTGCAAGCTTTACTATTGAAGTCCCCTTTTAAGATCAGGACCAGTGCTTCACAGCCTTTGTTTATTGTGGCACCTACAGAAAATCCTGTTTCTTTTTAAGTGAGCAAATGAGGCTCCAGAGACAATCCATTGTCACTTACGAGGCATTTCAGTTGCAAGTTCTGCTATGGGTATTATTTGGTGAGTTCCTAAGCTTTGATATATGAAAGAACTCCGCATTCCATAAGTTGCCATTCACATTTAAAAATCACAGTGGTGCTTTGGTTCACAAACTTAATTTGTTCCATGATTTTGGAAAAGATGGGCACGTTTGTGTTTGTGTTTTTGTGTTGAAATTTTGCTTCCCTGTTTTTTCTTGTTTTTGTTCCTTCTCACAGTGTACAGTGTTAGAATTTTAAGGATTGGAGGGAACTAAAGTTTGCTTAGTTCTTTTCGTCTTAACGAATATTGATTATATACTAATTAATTGAAACTGAGACATTACTTACTCTTGGTATGCCTCAGTTTCTGTATTAGTAAAACAAGATTCATGATAAGATGGGTTTTAAGAAGTTTAAATGAGTTAGTGTCACAAAGCAATAAGAATGAATGGTAGGCACTGAGTAAACTTTGAGTGTGCTGCCACTGTCTCCGCCATACCACTGTCACCACCATCGCCGCTGCTGAGTTTTACTAGCACCTGGTGAGATGTGGAAAGCCCCTGCAAAAGTTCTAGTAGATAGACTTATGCTAAAATATTGTGTATTTGTCATATAAGTTTCTTGTCTTAACAAGAAACTCGCATTTCACTTTCTGATCTTTGAAGCATTATTTGACCAAAACTGTAACCACATCTGTGGAGTTTTGAAGTATTCTGTCTTGGGGATTTACTATATCAGCAATTTTTTAAAATGACAGAAGACATATAAGTTTATGACGTCTCTTCCTTTAAGACAAACTTGTAGCAAATTCATTTTCTGTTTTATTTAAAAGAGTAAACTTGGGCTGGGGATTTAGCTCAGTGGTTAGAGTGCTTGCTTAGCAAGCACAAGGCCCTGAGTTCGATCCCTGGCACCAAAAAAAAAACCCTTATTTTCCTCATTGATAGTCCAAAACCAAAATATTGGCAGTTTTTATTTTGTATGATATGCTTTTTTGGTATGATATAATGTTTTAAAATGGATTTAATTTTCCCAAGTAAACTGCTTTTTAATAATGCATCAGAATAAGATTTCTTCCTTTATTGTCAGGTTGCTATCAAGATCATAGATAAGTCCCAGCTGGATGAAGAGAACTTGAAGAAAATTTTCCGGGAAGTTCAAATTATGAAGATGCTCTGCCACCCTCACATCATCAGGCTTTATCAGGTAGGGTGACTAGTGGTGTAGTGAGTGGCTGCAGGGAGCCCAGAGCATGTACTATGTGAAGGGCGGGGCATCTGAGACTTCTGTTCCATGGTTATCTTGTCTGCCTCTTCCTTCTCTTCCTCACTCACTTCTTAATATTTTTCCCGTTTCCCCTGGCTGTTTACTACTGACATCTGCTTTACCCAGGTGGATTATTTTAATGTATTCTTTAAAACTTGATGACTTTTTCAGCAAGAATTACTCAAAGAGATTATTCAGAAGATGACAAGACCTTACTTTATTTAGGTCAGAGTCCTAAATCAGAATGGGAAGCCCTTTTTATTTTTATTTATTTTAAACCAAGAACATGTATTGGTACATTTTGCCTATAATGGTCACATTCATCACGTTTATTTTGTACCGGGAAGCCCTTTTTAAAAAGGAACAGAATTTTGAGAGATGGAAAGCTAGAGGTGAATATGTTATTTTAGTAAAAGATTATTTAAAAATCAATTTCTATGATCATGTTATGAATTGTGATGGCAAAGGATATCTTAAGTATGATTTCTTACATCAACTTATTCTAAAATGGCCCTGGACTTAGTTTTCCAAGGTAGCATTTAATTACTTTGATAATCCAGAGACAGATTCTGTGTCATTGGAAAGATTTCTGTTTCAGTTTTTTTTTAACCTTCATAAGAAAGATTCCTGTTTCATGCCATCGTCAAAATGATTCCCTGGCCTTTCTGCAAAAACAGTAAATCTGATGGCTAGAATTTCAAGCCTACTAGGAGGGGAGGACATTGCCTTAGTAAGCTGGTAGAAGAGATATTTTGGGAGAGGTGGGGCTTCAGGGTGCTTCTCAAATTGCAATGTGTTGGCAGCAGCAAGCTCTGCCTGTGCACAGAGCCAGCTCTGCTCACTGCTCTCCACTGAAACAGTCATCTCCTACCTTCTGAAGGAAGTAGCCACCCACTCAGTTTGTTTGCTGCTGGTAATCTGCAGTAAATGGCTTCCAACCCAGATGTGGGACTGTGTATAAGACTGTAGAAAGCACATTCATGGCACATTTGGGCAGTCTTGTGTAGCCTGTTAATTTTACAGAAAAGAAAACACATGGTGTTCTCAGCTTGTGTGTGGGTAAGGCTACAGCTTTAGAAGACTTCTCTGGCATCAGTTGCTCACACGATGAAGTGAATTAGGCCAACAGGAACAGACCTGTTGAAATTTATCAGACTAAGATATATTGAGCAACACTTACACTCTGCCCAAGAAGCAAGCTTGTGAAAGCTTCTGGTGTTGCCCGAAGACCTGTCTTCTGAGCTCACAGGGTCTTGACCTCAGCTTACTTCCTATCCTGGTAGACTGAATAAATTTCTTGACCGCATCTTTTAAAATAAGTCATCTTAAAATAATCAAGGGGCTTAGGCTAACCTTTCTCAAAAGGTGAACTTGTAGATGTTAACCTTATAACTGAATTCTTCAAGCTCACCTATCTTACCCAAGGTCGTACTAGTGTATAAACATTTCCCTTCTCCAGCTCTAGCTCTGAACAGTGAATACTTTCTTTCAGTCTTTTAATTTTGTTTTCTAGCAGGTAGTATCATTAATTAGAGAGTCTAGTTGCCAAGGTGAATGACAAAATGTTTGCGTATGGTGTCAAGATAGTTTTCTGCTCAGTTTCCTCAGGATTATAAAATAAGCAAATATAGGTAACTGTATAGGAAGCAGTTTTTGAACTTCTGAAAAGTTTAATGAAGAAACATTTGCAATTAATAAAAGGGATGGGAATAAAGGGGAAAATGCACAATCTTACAGTATGAAAAATTATTTTTCTGAACACCTGCATATCTTTAGAGCATGCTTTGTCATGTAAATTAATATATAGAGAGAGCCCCTGGAAGCAATATGTGTAATGATAGGGTGATACCTCCAGTATATAGTTTCCAAAAAGAAAAATGATCAAAAAGAACAACATACTAACAACTAAATTAACTTACTATGTACTCATATAATATGAAGCTATTAAAAAGAAGAGCTAGATCGCTGTGCTATAACATTTTACATATATGGTATTAATGATAGACACAAAAGAAAGTAACTGGGGAATAATTAAGTAACTGTAATATATAACAAGTCTAGAAGTATATTGTCCAATATGGTAGCTACTAGCTACATGTGACTGGTGAGTATTGAAATGTGGCTAGAGTGACTGAGAAACTGAACTTTAAATTTGATTTAATTTAAATATAAAAATTGAAGCAGCTGACAATTTTTAAGAGCATTGAAATGATGATATTCTGGACATACTGTGATAAGAAAAATTTATAGTAATTAATCTTAATAATAGTATGAGAATAATTTTCTCCCTTTGTACTTTTGGGGGGGTTCTGTCAGGGTCTTGCATTTGCTAGGCAAGCAGTCTGCCACTTGAGCTAAATCCCCAGCCCCTCCCTTTTTATTTTTTAAATGTGGCTACAGGAACGTTAAAATTTCATGGGCAAATCACATTATGTTTTTATTGTACAATACTGCTCTTAAAGAATATATAATAAATTATTAACAGTGTTCCTCTGGAGGAGTGCGACAAGAGATTGGGAAGAGGAAAACCTGTGGCCTTCTGTTTATGTACTAGGTATTTAAAATGTTTATGATAAATGTAATACATAGTCATGTATTTTTTGAAAATAACAAAACTAGGGACTAAGACGAAATACAAATGAATCATCTAATTACTTAAAGGGCTGATATTTTAAATTATTGTTCCTTTTTTTGTTTTTTGTTTTATTGTTGTTGTTGTTTTTGTTTTCCTTTTTTTGAAGCAGGTTCTCACTGTGTAGTTCAGGCTGGCCTTGAATTTACAGCTGTCCTCCTGCCTTGGCCACCCAGTGCTGGGATTGTAGGTATGCGCCACCATGCCTGGCCTGTTCCCTTGTTTTTTTGTTTCTTTTTGTTTTTTTGTTTTTTTGTTTTTAATAAATGGGCAGTGGAAAGGAAAGCTGTTGTTTCTGTTTTAAAAAGTAAGACCTAAAAAAAAAAATAACACCTAAGTGATTTCTGAGCAGTTCTTAGATGATTTCTATTATTTTCCCCAAAGTGTTTTTTGTTTGTTTTGGTTATCGTTAGGGGAGCAGCATTTTGACATTCTTTTTTTTTAATTTTATTTTAATGACATTTTAGATGTACATAGTGATAACATTCATCATAGGGGATTTGTACCTGTACATGATATATCTTGTTGCTTCTTTTTTTCCCATTCCCCTCCTCTCCCTTTACCCCCTCCTCCCTCAGTTACAAAAGCTCTGTTTCCATTTTTTCCTTCCATTCCTTATTTCTCTTGTCACAAGAATGTCAGTCTCTGGGAAGGGAACACAGAAACTGACATTCTTGTAATTGGTGTTGAACTTGAACTTTTTTTTTTAACTCTCAGTAGCTTCTTTGCTTCTCATGTGTATGGAGCTTAACAGGTTGCAGAGATCTCGTGGAACAACAAAAAGACCAAATGTTTCTTACTTTTAAAACTTGGAGAAATACGTATTTTCTCCCTTTCTTTTTAATAGTATTCATATCTGCTTCCCCCCAAAATGTTTTAAACTTCCTTTGAGCAGCAAGTTATAATGTTTTCAAATCCCAGGTGACAGCAGAGGAGACATTGGTCTCTCTTCTTGTGGTGTCAGCCTGCCATTTGTGTCATTGTCACTTTCCTGCCTTGCACCAGGTTATGGAGACAGAGCGGATGATTTATCTGGTGACAGAATATGCTAGCGGAGGTGAAATATTTGGTAAGTAATTTTATTGCATTCTTTAAACAGGTATTGAGCACACTGTAACAACCCTAAGTAGCTGTCCAGTGCTTTCGTCATTTGAGCAGCTGTCACTTGATGCTGTTCAGTGCTGTTATTTTCCTTATTTTAGTGTTCTCCAAGTTTTTTTAATGAAAAAATAAAATTTCATAATCAAATAATGAGAGTATAACAATAATTATTACTTAAGAGCATAATGTTAAATGAAATAGGTTAGACACACAAGCTCAAAATATCGCATGGTTTCCCTTACATGAGAATCTCTCTCACACTGTCACTGTCTCTTTCTCTGTATGTACGCACACACACACACAAATAAATAACAGAAGAGAGATAAATAGGAAATAGAAATTCAAGTACTTCCCCAAATTACAAATTCCATTGTTTAAAAATATGTGTATTTCAATATATATGCTATTCAGTTTCATTTACACTACTAGTTTTTCTTAGCTCATTGAAAAGAAAGATTTGTGTTACCTATTTCTTTTTTGTAAGAATCATTTTGGTTTCTGTCTAGTACTGTTATTTTTCTATCAACAAAACTATTTTGTTTTATCTTTTGATTCACCTAGTAAAATTCCTCTAATATCTTTGTTTCCTTAAGAAAGGTATTTTGTTTATTTCAATCAGATTAAAGATCTGATCTCTAAAACCAAACATTCCTTCTGATCACATGACTGAGGGTCTTTCCTGTTGGCAGGTTCTCATGAGATTGCCAAGTGTGACAGACAAGCATGCTGGACTCTGTCATGTCACAAAGTACCACTTGGAGCAAAGGGTCTCGCCCTAGTGCAGTGATACAAACAGTCCATTGTGGACTGCATGCCATAGGTTCATCACCACCATCCTAGTGCATTCTTCAGTCTTGGTTTAATACAATGTGAAACTATATTCCTTACCATGTGTTCGTGATTCCACTTGATGATTCTTGATATGTGGAGAATTTGCCTTCAGTAGCTACTTTTTTTCCTCTCACATTCAGCTTCAGCACAGCATGAGAAATAGGAGAATTTGTTACTGGCAGTCTAACTTTTTCAGATGGTAAAAACTGGCAAAAGAATTTCCTCTGGTAACAATGATAAATGGAGCCAAATAGGGATAAAGGGTAAACTTTCCAATTAAATTCATGTATCTTTTTTTTTCCCTTTTTTCTTTTGGCAGCTAGAGAGATATCTTTTTATATACTTTGGGTTTATCCAATTTCTTTATTTTTTAAGATTGTTTTCAATCTTATAAATATGAACACTTACTAATTTAAGATATATTTATAAGCATAGATCATTTCAAAAGTGGAACCTTATTAGCAATAGAACTGTTGTGTCTGCAGGGATATTTGTGTGTGTGTGTGTGTGTGTGTGTGTGAGAGAGAGAGAGAGAAACTTTGTCTAGAAATCTATATTTTTGTATCTGACAGTTTTAGGATAAGTACTGGTCTTTTTTAAAAAGACTAAGCATTTCTTAGTTTTCTCTTTAATTTGTGGATATGCCTATTTTATGCTAAAGTTAATAGTCATGAAATGAATTTTATAATCAGAATATAGTGTCAAAGAGGATACTTTATTTGAAGGAAATTAACACATTAAAAGGTTTGAAGAATAGTATTGTGTCAAGGAGCTACAGTAAGTTTTTAGTTGTATAATAATTATACCTCAGTCATGTGTCTTGGAGATGCTGACTCAGTGTTAGACACCAGTTTCCCTTCTGTGAAGCAGTCTGGTGGGAGACAGACGTGGACTCAGCATGTTGCCTCGACCATGGGAACCAAAACTGTGAGACTCCGTGCAGGTTAGAGCAGCAACACAGAGGACTTTGTGCTTGATTTGTTGTGATCGTGGGTGTCTTCTTGCAGGATGTTCCTCTATGGAAGTCCATGAACCAGAAAATAGAAGCCTATCAGAGAATATTTGGACAGTGATCTAGCAATTATATTGCTGGGGAGCACACTATGGCCTGGCATGCCAGGCATGTGCTATGATAAACCTGCCTCGATTCAGATGGCAAATGTACACAAGAGCACATCAGCAGCTTTCCTTATCTAGACACCTTTTTATGAGTTTATTCTTTAAAGAAAGCAATATATCTCCCAATTCTGAGGTACCCATTGACTATTTCTTCTCACAAAAGACATCTATTGGTGGAGAAACAATGGTTATCTTGGAAGAAGAGACCATGTGGTCTTAATGTTCATCATAATCTTAAGAACCAAGCACCAGCCACATAAAACCTACCCTGCTCTTTAGGAAAGCAGATTTCAAAAATACAGTAAAGACCTGGGCATGATGACACAGGCCTGTAATCCTACCACTTGGGAGGCTGAGCCAGTAAGATTGGCCAGTCTGGACTACACAGTTCGAGGCCCGCCTGAACTACATAGTGAGATCCTGTTTCAAAAAACGAACAAAAAAAGTACAGGAAAAATAACAGTCCTCTGGTCATGGATTCTTTGTAGGAATAAGGCTGACGGGATGGGCAAACAGAATGTACATTGGTAATACTTTTTAAAATGTTAATTGTATATGCTAAGGCATGATACAATATTTGGTTATATGAGTAAATACATGAGTATTAATTTTACTAATGTTATTTTTTAAGTTGCATATGAGAGAGAAAATAGATTACCTAAAGAAATCAGTGAGATGGTGCAGGGATGGAGCAGTCTCATGAGCTCTGATTTTTTGAAAGTATCTGGTTAGAATAGTAGAGGAGGGCCTTTGAAGTAGTTAGACATATGTTTGAATCAGATCTCTGCTACTACCTGTTTGCTCTTTTACTTGGGGCAGATTACCAAATGATTCTGGGACCCAGAGTTAAAATCTGTAAATGGTAAAGACTGTAACATTTGCCTCATTATTTGTGAAGATGAAATGTATAGAGCCCTAGCACATGCTTACTTTTATCTTCATGTTAAAAAATGATCAGCTTCTGGCATGACCATGTGAGGAACTCTGCTGATGGACTGCTCAGTGAAATGGGTAAAATTGTTCAAGGAAAGCAAAGCAAAGCAAAACAAACTAAAATGACCATTTTAAAGTCTGTGGAAGTGGTGCTAAAGACAAACAGCAACCGAAGAAACATTTGCTCAGGAACAGCTATGAAAATTCAGTAAGAAAAGAGATAGTATTTGGTATTTGAACAGTACAGTACTCCTCCCTGCTTCCTTTTATGGGCTTGGTAAGGTGGAGAAAGACTCCAGTCCAGATTTATGCAGCCAAGTCTCCTGTCTCTCAGCAAATAGGCGAGATGGCTTTCTTCTCAGGAGAAACAGGACATCAGCACTTGGCATCCTTTTCCCAGTTACCTGTTGCTGAGAGTAAGACCTGGGAAGTGCAGTTGAGAGGCGGGGACTCCCTTGTCTGCCCAGGTCCACTTGTGGAATTTGATTGTAGCATACTAGAATATTGGAACCCAGATTACTCTGGCCTCAGATCCTGAAACATAGGTTCCATGGCAGGAGAGGCAAGCTGAGAGGAGTTCACCTTGCTGTCCCTCCACCTTCCATGGAGTTCTCAGCTGCTAGAACAGGAGAGCGGGACCTTTGGAGAGAAGTTTGCCTTTGTCCCCGCTCCTAGCTCCAGAGTCCTGACTCAGAGATTTTACTGAGGGAGAAAAACAAACCATAAAACCTAGAGTTCCTAATTTCTTCCCAAAGGAACTGGCTTCATTTGCAGCCAAGAGTGAAGAAGTTCAACTTGGATTGCAGTCTCAAAAACATTGGAGGCTGTAGTATGAGGCATTTGTGAGAAGATTCACAACACAGGTGAAATTGTCAGCCTCCTCATTTGCAGGACAGAACCAGGGAATTAGACCTCCAAAGAACTTTCCTGGAGTCAGAACAAAAATAAAACACCGATATCAGAAATTATTCCTTTAAGAGACGCATAGTATTCCTTTAAGAGGTGCGCAGTTTTATTGTATTGTATGTAGACAAATTTATGCCCCCAGACATTGTTTAAAACGATAGAGCAGTTAGGCAGCAATTAATGTTAACTGCTGGGTATGGTCTGGAAAGGAAGAAAAGCTGGACTTGGTGGTACATGCTTCTAATCTCAGGCTGATGCGGGATCATAAGTACCGGTTTGAGGACAACCTGACCTATGTAATACATTCAAGGCAAGCCTGCACTGCATAGCAAGACCCTCTCTCCAAAAAAAAAAGTGTTTACCAAAACTACTGTGATCCGCAAGGCAACTGTGGGCACACCAAAGTTTGGTCTCCCAGAGGAATAATATCGGAAGAATAAACATCATTGAAAGAATCTATGGGCTGGAGATTTAGCTCAGTGCTTGCCTACTAAGCACAAGGCCCAGAGTTTGATCCCCAGCACCAAAAAAAAAAAAAAAAAAAAAAAAATCTAGCCACTAAAAATTAAAGCAGATAGCAACATGCCCCTGAAAGTGGGAGGTAATCCAATACTTAGAGGTACTACATTATCTAAAATGTCCAGTTTTCAACAACAAAACTATAAGGCATACAAAAAGACAGGAAAGTATGAACTATTTGCTGGACCAAAATCAGGCCACTATAACTGCATATTAGAGAGGCCAGATGTTAGATTTATCAGGTAGGAAAATTGTTAAGGGGACATTATAAACATTGTTTACCGAAATAAGGAACTTGGTAGTAAAGAAGGTATGATGATAATGTCACTTCAAATAGAGAATACAAATACAGAGAAATTATGAAAAAGGACCAAATGAAAATTATGGAGTTGAGATTAGATTCATTAGAGAGGCTCAACCAGAGATTTGAAATGGTAAAAGAAAAAAAAAAGTGAACTTAAAAGACAGATTGATAAGAGATTATGCAAACTGAAGAACAGAGATAAAAAAGGAAAAACAAAAAGCAGAGCCTTAGAGAAATTAGAACACACTATCAAGTGTGCGCATGCACACACATACACATGATGGTAGTGTCTGAAGGAAGAGGGAGGGAAAGGAGAAAAATATGTGAGGAAATAATGGCAGTAAACTTCACCAATTTATTGGAAAACAGTAACCTATATGTCCTGGAAGTTCAGTAAACAGCTGAAGAAAGACAACAATTTGAGCAGGAAGTAAGGTTGTTGAAAGAGAATTCTCTGGGTATATCTCACATTCCTTAATATCTTACGAGAAGGCAGTGATGGCCTTTGCCCCGTACTTTCTTTTCAAGAATGTTTGTGTAGCCTTGGAAGATAGGGAGAATGTCTCTCTCAGGAGCTCAAAATTAGGTCTATTTATTACCCCTAGCAAAAGATAAGCGTTTCCTCAGCTTGCTGTTCCCCTCCTGTAATGCAGCCAACAGTGTGTACAGGTGTCATGTGATTGTCTTTGCTTTGCCCCATGGGAATTGGGGCTTGCAGAACTGAAGCACACGTGTTGACATTTATGATGCTTGCTGTGGCCTAAGTAAGAAAACTCTTTCTCTGACCTAGTGGTCACATATCTTCTGTCTGTATTCACACAATTGTGGCAGCTTAAATTATTAGTTTATACATAAGGCAAAAAGCTCAGATTCTTATGTTGTCATACATTTAGATAAGAAACTCCATTTAGGTTGAATATGCAGTAGTGAAGAAAATGAGTTTTTTAGTACTTAAAATGAAAAACATAATTGTACAGCAAGAAGTGATTAAGCTACGAACATAATTGCAAGGGAGTGGCCTTGTACAAGAAGGATAAACCAGGCATGGTGGTATAGGCCTGTAATTCCACCATTCTGGGAGGCTGAGGCAGGAGGATCACAAGTTGGAGCTCAGACTGGGCAACTTAGTGACTTAGCAAGACCCTGTCATAAATAGAAGAAGGTCTGGGGATGTAGTTCATTGTGAAGGCCCTGGGCTCAATTAAGGTTATTACAATAAGTAAATAATAAATAAGTAAGTAAAAATGTAAAGGATACATGTAGCTGTAGGTAACATCTTAGGCTGAAGATTGTAAGATAATATATTGCATGCCTTTTGGTGCTTGTTCATTTTAGTAGTTCTAGGGATTGAACCTGGAACCTTCTCATTGAGCTACATTCCCAGCCCTTTTTTATTTTTTATTTTGAGACAGGGTCTTGCTGAATCATGTAGGTTGTCCAAGGTGGGCTCAAACTTGCTGTCCTCCTGGGTGCTAAAATTACAGGCGTGTGCCACCACACCTAGCTTTAATTTTGTATTTGGAGTAGGACTGAGAGTTTAAGGGTGAGAGGATAGGGACCTACATCAGGGTTGAGAAAGTAAAATTAGCTGATGGGAGAAAAGTAATCAAAAACATGAAATAGTTGATTAAAGGCCCTAGAGATAGCAAACTGCGAGCTCGTTCCATTATGCAGGATTGAGTGCTTTTACCCTAACAGTGCTCAACTACCTATATGTAAATTGGATGAGACAGACAATTGGACTGATCCAGTGTTTGGGTTTATGACCTGTACTGTAGAAGAGACAGGTGGCAAGAGTATTGAGGCCACTAGCAATAATGTAATTAATGTTTGGACCATTGGGCCTAGGCGTAAGTGGGACACTTGATCTTAGCCAGAAGGCCGAGAAGTAGTGCTTATGTGGTACAGAGGTTACAGGTATGACCAAGGAAAATGATCTTAATGCAAATGTCAAAAGCTAGAAGTCCACATGGAGTTGAAAAGCAAATGTGTTGGACATACAAAGATCAGAGAGATAAAAGTCTAAAACTGTCCTGCCCAATATGGTAGCCGTTGGCTCCATCTTGCTCTTGTGCATTTGGAATATAGCCAGTGAAACTGGGGAGTTTAAAATTTATTTACATTTAAATTTAAAACTGAGGCATCCTGCAAGAGTTTTAGATAAGATGCCAGAGTTAGCCAGTCACAAAGTTAGCACAATCTCTGAAATCATCCTCACTCTGGCATAACTGCAAGTTCAGAAATTCCCCAAATCACCCTCAGATTTGGTAAATTGGTAGCATTCAGAACTGACCAGAGGCTATGTAACCCATAGTTATGGTGTATTACAAGGAAAGAATAGATTAAAATCAGCTGAAGGAAGACGCACAAGGTCCAGGAGAAGTATCAGACACGCTTTCTTTGTCCTGTGCTTGTGGAGACAGGTTGTGTTACTTTCTTCCTATTGATAACACAGAGTGTTGCTCTAGGGAAGATCAGCTGAGCTTTCCTGTTCGGCACTTTTATTTTACATAGACCTGACTGAATGACTAATTACTCACATGGTTGATCTGCGTCGCGATCAATCAGTATTGATACCCCAAAGTGCACTAGGTCACATCGTTGGTCTTTCTAGTGTCACCAGCTTCTGCTCTAATACTGTGTGGGTTTTGTGAGTCTGATTTGAAATCATATTGTTAGATTCTCTGGCAGTACCCAAGGCTCCCAGGCAAACAGAGATACTTCTAGCAGACATAATATCCCAATCATCCAGAGATTATCTCCCAGAAGCCAGGGAGAGGTCAGACCTTCTATCTGGGTAAGGCCAAGTTCTTCACTCTACATACTTTGGAATACTTTTCTATTAAACACAACTCTTACTTTGGCAAAACTAGATTTCACTTTGGCTATAGACAATTAATTTAGCATACGGTTTATAATATGCTACAAGTGTAACATACACACTGGATTTTGAAGACTTAGTAACTGTGGAGGAAAAGAAGATATTTTTATGTTGTAGAAATGATTTTCTTGTTGCTAAATTAATTTCAAAACAAATGCTCCGTCCTCCTCTCACTTTCCCCTTTCCCCCCTCTTCCTCTCTTCACCTTTCCCCTCTGTACTTTTTAATGTGATTATGAGAATATTAAATTATATTATGTGTTCTAGTTGACAGTACTGATTAAGAAGGTTATACTAAGGGGATTATACTTCAGATTAAGCATCCCTAAAGCCAAAAATCTGAATTCTGAAATGCTCCAAAATCTGAAACTTTTTGAGTGCTGACATGACATAAATAGTTTCGAATTTTAGAACATTTAAGATAAAAGATATTTTATCTCTATTCAGGTTTAGAATTTCAGTGATAGAATAATGACAAATAAAGACAAAGTCCAAGATACGATCATAGAAGTGGTTGCTGAACTTTGATGGAGTTTTATAGGTCACTGGAGAGAAAGAAGATTCAAGCCATGTTGTCAAATACGTTTTGTTTGTGGATGTTGACATTCCTTAGGTAACTGGCAGAATCTTGGTGGACTAGTAAACTGTGAACTGGGCTTCACTTTCTTTGATTAATGTGAAGGCAAGAGAGGTAGAAAAGGAATATACCAGTTACCTAGGCATACGTCATGGTAATGTGAAACTAGTGGGGATGTGTAAGAGGTTACATTACTTCCTAATCCCAGATGGAATATTATGGGAGGGTTTGTTTTTCTTCAAGAGATCTATAGGGCTGGGGATTTAGCTCGGTGGTTAGAGTGCTTGCCTTGCAAGCGCAACACTCTGAGTTCGATCCCCAGCACCAAAAAAAAAAAAAAAAAAAAAAAAGAGAGATCTATAAAGGTATTGTTAGTTTTAGAGGAATTGATTGAAAAATTGATTGAATTTTCTGTATACAGATATGAAATCTCTGTTACCTTTCTTTGTCCTATTAGAATCTGCTTAAATTTTACGAACCTCTCAAATGTTATTCCATCTGTGAACTCTGCTCTGATTTTGCCAGAGAGTGGCTTGCCTTTTTTCTTCTTCACTTTGTGCATATTTCTCCAATAGCACTTATTTATTTATTTATTTATTTATTTATTTATTTATTTATTTATTTAAGGCAGGGGCCCCCTATGGTAGTCCATGCTGGCCTCAAACACCTCTGCAGTCTTGCGCCTGCTTCCCAAGTGCTGGGATTACAGGCGTGCACCACCATGCCTGGCTTGTATTTCTAATTTTGTTATTAACTGAAATTAGACTAGATAATTTAAGATTCTAGTCCTTTGACCTATCATTTTTTTCTCTGATGGTTCTTTTACCAGATCTTCCTCACATATAAATTTGGGAGTGTTCCTGGGCTCAGTGATTCTGAAGCTCTTTTCTTATGTATGCATATCTATTTCTTCATTGGTTTTATATCTTCTTAGTAGATGTTGATTTAATAGGTGTTAATTCACCAAATTTAAATCAGTAGTTTGACTGCTTCACAAACTCTGGATTTGTATATTCAGCTTTTTATGTGACATCTCCACTGGAATGTCTAATAATCATTTCAGTGTTAATATATGCAGAACTGAACTTTTAATTCTCATTTACCAACTTTCTCCATTTGTCTTCCTCATCACACTAATAGCAAATCTGTTCATCAAGTTTCTCAAAACAAAACTGTAGAATCATGCTTTATTTCTTTTTTTCTATCATACCTTATGTCAGATCCGTCAGCAAATCATGGTTACTTTTCCTTCAGATTACACCAAATTCAGTTACTTATTGCCACTTCCACTGCTATCAGTCTGATTTCAGCTGCAGTCATCTCTTACTAGAATTACTGCCGTAGCCTTCAATCAGTTTTTCTAAATCTGTTCTGTCTCCCATGTTACATTTAGAGCATTGTTTAAAAAAATGCAGTGGGAACCTGTCATGGTGATGCAAGCCTGTATTCCCATCATGCTGGGAGACTGAAGTAGGAGGATCCCAAGTTTAAACCCAGCCTGGGCAATTTAGTGAGACCTTGTCTCAAAATAAAACGTAAAAAAGGACGAGGGCTCTAGCTCAGTGTAAAGGCCCTTGGTTCAATCTTCATTACCAAAAGATAGGGGACAAGAAGGATCTTATCACTCAGATACTTCTGTTGGCTTTCCCATCTACTTGGAATAAATCTGTAGACCCTCCTGTGACTTATCAAATCCATATGATCTAGTTTCTACCATCCCCTCTTGACTGAAGCGCCTCATATTCCACTCCTTCTCATATTTTCATTTCATTCTTGTTCACTATTCAGTATGTTCCCACATTGAGGCCTACATATATCCTATTCTATCTTCCTGAAATAATCTTTTCCCAGATATTTACATGACTCATTTTCTCCTGTTTCTTTCAAGTCTCTTGCCCAGTATCAATTCATTAGAGAAGTCTTTGCTATCCGTATTGTATATTGCTTATTCTTCCTATTGGCCCACTGTCCCCTTTATTGTCTTTATTGTTTTATTTTTTCTTCTTTTTTTGTGTGTGCAACTGACATTGGTTCATTTGTTTCCTCTCTCACCTTACTAAAGCATAAGCATTGTAAGAGTAAGGATTTTTTTTTTTTTTTTTTTTTTTTTTTTGTATGGGGAGTCGAACTCAGGGCCTCATGCTTGCAGGGCAAGCACTCTAACCACTGAGCTAAATCCCCAGGCCAAGGATTTTGTTATTTTTGATTCTGCTAAATCCTAGAATAGCCCCACAGAAAATACTCAATAAATATTTATTGATCAATTGGGTTGGAAGAATGATTGAATGTGAATAGATTGCAGATTATAGCACTTAAATCTTTTGTATCTGTTCTTCATTGTGTAATGCGGTATGTAACACATAGCAGATACTCACTTTAAGTTAACCTTGGAGTTTCATGTAATTAGATGAGTTTTTGACCTTCTTGAAAAGAAAATACCTTCTTTTGTTTTTTTTCCTGTTTAGCTGGGCAGAGAAGGAGTTTTCATTTGCAGTATGAAAATTTCATAATTTTCATACTGCAAATTTCATAATTTTTATACTGCAAATTATGAAATCTACACAGTGTAATAAGTTTCACTGGCTGGTTATTGAATGAACATTTATTACTCAATTGATTTATAGAGATGATTATTGCATACTATTTAGTACTATATAAGGGGCTGACATGTAATGTGATCCTGTTTAGTAATGCAAACAGAATTAAGAAACTGTTTAGTTTTTTAAACCACTAAACTTGTAATTTAGAACTTTTACAATGTGATTTCTTCAGATAGATATCCCCAAACTTCCTATTTAAGACCATAAACTCATAAATCCAGCACTGTATCAAGTAAAGTTTCCTGAATACCAGGCCGAATTCATGAGCATTTTAAACAAATTACTAATTTAGGAGGAGTCTGTTGAAATGTACATGATTTATTATAAACATTCTCAGTGCCTTAAAATAACATTTCCTATGGTGCCAACATGTATGGAACTCAGAACCTCTCAAAGGAAGCCATTTGTTTATGCCATAGGGTACTCAAAGACTGACTAGTAGCCCAAGGAATGGGAAAGACTGAATTATCTAACTGTTATTGCCGGATAGTGTGTTAAGTGATTCATTTGGTGACTTTATCTTGCTACTTCCTAGGTGTCTAAGAATGCTAACATTTGGCCAGGCATGGTGGTGCATGCCTGTAATCTCAGCACTCAGGAGGCTGAGACAGGAGGATCACTGTGAGTTAGAGGCCAGTCTGGGCTACATAGTGAGTTCAAGGCCCACCTAAACTATGTAGCGAGACCCTGTCTCAAAAAAACAACAACAACAAAAAAAACCCTAACATTTATTTGAACATGCTAGTATTTACTGGTTTGTTGTGGACTTTACAAATATTTAGATTTTAAAAAAAATTTTACAAATATTTATTTAGGTTTTTCTGATCATCCTGTCATTTCCACCATGACATAAAAATGAATGCCAAAAAGAATGAGCCAACTGTTTTCACTCTATTGAGTATATATGTCCCAAAGACATATTTTTGCCTGGCTCCTGTATTCATACTTTTCCTAACAGTTTTCTCAACTAATTTTTAAACCCTTTTGGGAAATACAGTTTATCTAACAAAGTAAAACTAATAACACAACAATTATGGGGTCACGGAGCCTTCCATCTAGATTTCAGAAGGCCTGAGCATCCAGCCAAAAATATGCGATAGGGTCGCAGGCCCTGCCAGGAAAGAGAGGGCAAAGAAGAGTGAAGCCATGAGAATAAAGCTGAAGTGTGGTGGGAACTGGAGATGCCAGGAATGTGGAGCATCTGCTGAGGGAAACTGCAGGCAGCAAGCAAAGCCAGCCCAAAAGAGAGGCCATGTGGGCTGCAACTAGCCCAAGCTCTTAGGAGGTCACATCTCACCACAACCTGACTCTGGTGCTAGACATGAAGCTACAATATTTAATGTTAGCCTACTTGGTTTTGGTCTTGCTTTGGTCCCATTCCTCTCTATTCCCCTATTCATCCCTCTTGGAATGAGAATGTTTACTCTGAGCCACTGTATGTTGGAAGTATTTACCTTTCTTTTTGATTTTTACAGAGTCTGATAGTTAAGAGTTTGCCTTGAGTCTCAGAGGAGACTTTGAAATTGGACTTTTTGGGACTTTCCAGTGGTTTTAGAACTGTTAAGACATTTGAGTCTCCTTTGCATAATGAGATGAATGTGAATGAGCCTTTTAGGGTTCAGGAGTGGAATGTTATGGTTTAGTTCTAAAATATCCCTCAAAAGTTTAGAGGTAGGAGTTTGGTCAGAGAGGGTGGGAGCCTGTGTGTGTATGGCTTGGAAGAGTGTATTCTTGTCCTTGGCTCTTACTTTCTCTCTCTGCTTTCTGGCCACTGTGGGGTGAGCAGCTTACCTCTGCCATGCAGGTTTGCCCTGCTGTTTCTGTGTGGGAGTTAGCCAACCATGGACTGAATCCATTGAAACTGGGAGGCATGCAAAATAAACCTCTCTTCCAAGGTGAGGGTATTGGCTATTTTGTCTCAGTGACAGGAAAGGTGACTAATATAAATAGATAAATGAAAAATTTTTAATCATAATCTTTATAAATAGTTGACTTATATAAAGGAATTTTATGTCATATCGGAATTAGTGTATTGTAGGTCAGTGTACTTTTGAACTTTGATGTCCTAGGGGGTTGAGGAGTTAGCTCAGTGGTAGAGCACTTGCATAGCAAGTGCAAGGCCCTGAGTTCAATCCCCGGCACCCCCCAAAAAACAAAAACAAAAACCTTTGATGTCCTGAAGATATTTTGTGTGCGTGTCTGTGTATGTATGTGTGTGTGTGTGTGTGTGTGTGTGTGTGTGTGAGAGAGAGAGAGAGAGAGAGACAGACAGAGAGAGAGAGAGAGAAAGAGAGAGAGAAAGAGAGATGAAGAACATTCACATTGCTTTGGAGCCATCACCTCCCAATGATTTATCGACAGAAATCTTTCTCATCTTGTAAAATGAAAATTCTCTAACCATTAAAAAATAACTCCCTATCCATTCCTGCTTTCTCAGCCCTTAGAAATTACCATTCTTCTTTTTGTCTGACTATTCTAAGTACCTTCTATAGGTGGAATCTTGTATTGTTTGTCTTTCTGATGACTGGCTAATTTCACTTAACATGGTGTCCTCAAGGTTTATCCATGTTGTAGCACACAGATTTCCTTTGCTTTTAAGGCCGCGTATTTCAATTGTGCGTGTATGCATGTATATAAGTGTTTCTACATACTCTTATGGGCACTTGGGTTTCCATGTTTTGGCTTTCGTGTATGATGCCATTATACACGAAACATGGGTATATAAAAGATTTCATTTTTACTACAGATATTTTCAAACATAATGTAAGGGGAAAGAGAGGAAAGAGTATAATATAATGTACCCTAATTTATTGTAGTTTTGACAGTTATCAACATTTTCTGGTAACTTTTTTATTCTTATAAAGTATCTTAAAGCAAATTCAAGGCATCATATAACTACATTCAAAGTAGTTTTTTCTTTTTAAAATTAAAAATTTTTTATTAGTTCATGATTATAGTATATATATGATTACATTTATCATGGGGTGTTGGTACATGTACATAGCACATCTCAATTCTTTTTTATTTTCCTTTCCTTTCTCCTCCTTCCCCCTCCATCCCTTGGTCCACTTTGCAAAAGATCTATCTCCCTGTTTCCTATTATCTGTCTTTTATTTTGCTCTTTAAATTATTTATACTTTCAGTTTCTCATATAAGAGAAACCATATGATATTTAATCTCATGTATATAATTTATTTTGCTTAACATTATTCTGTCAAGATACATCCATTTTCTTACAAATGATTCAAATTTATCCTTCCTTTGTGGCAGAATAGTACTACATTGTGTATAAGTACCACATTTTCTTTATTCATTCATCTGTTGGTGAACATTTAGACAACTTCCAAAATTTAGCTGTTATGAGTTATAATACTATAAACATGGATTTTGCATATATCCCTGTAATATGATGTCTTTAACTCTTTGGGGAAGATACATAGAAGGGAAATACCTGGGTCAAATAGAATTTCTAGTCTGATTTTTTTGAGTATTTTCCACACTGATTTCTTTTTTTTTTTTTTTTTTTTTTTTTTTTTTTTT